>CAUYPK010013966.1:0-86438 GCA_963574355.1 Loris lydekkerianus
ACCTATGTACTATACCAGGGGTGGCGAACACGTGGCTAGAGCCGCATGCGGCTCCCGGCCAACGGCTCTTTGCCTCTTATCATTATTTTGTATACTGTGGCTCTTTGTCAAGTTTGGATTTTGTTATGCTGCTTCTGAGGAGGGACCTCTGAGGAGCGATCTCCGAGCGCGTAGTCGAACTTGTTCACCACCCCTGCTACAAAACAATATATTCATATTAAACATATAATGTATTCCTTACTCGTGCCTAGAAACATGAACAAGAAAAATGTAATGAACAATTATAATATTGAATGTAAATTAATGCAAGATGTTAAAAACAAAGATCATAAATCATAACCCATAGGTTTTTTCTGGAATGGATTTTTTTCCCTGTTTATGTTTATGTGATCGAATTTTAAAATAACAGTGGCCAGGAAATCTGAGAGCGGCTGAAGGCTCTTTTCTCATCCTGTTGTGATTTTGCCTGGAGTCTGTGGTGTATCATGTAGCCCATTGTTTGGACAACTGAGCTGTATCTGAGTTCCCCAATACAGCTTTCTTTTGACAAGGCTGATAAATGGGAGGTAGAAGATGAGCATGAAGTGCCATCATGGTACTATTAATGCTTTTAATAGATGAATGGACTGAGGTTGGCAGTTAGCTTTTCTAGTTAGAGAGTTTTTAAAGAAAGTCAACGGTTAAAGTAAGAAGAAAATGTTTCAGAGGAATTTTGAAAATGACTTTTATTCTTTGGTATTTATTTATTGGTATTTATTTGATGAGTATGCCTGCCTTTGTAATGATTCACTACAGTCCCAAGGTGTGTCTGTGTTGGTTCCTGTGTGTCTTCATTCATTCAAAACATACTTGAGTGTCTGCCTCAGATTAGGCACTGTTGTAAGTGCTGGGGATACACTGATTTAAGACCAAGTCGCTGTACTGAGTAACATTTTATTGTTGTTTTGAATTAAGTTAATTATAGACTCTTCATACTAGTATGTAATCAACAGGGCTGACCCTAAAGTTGGGAGGTAGACACTTGTCAAAGTGGTGCAATTTGAGGGCTACTGAGTGACTTACTTGCTCCAAAATGTTACCCTCCAGACTTTAGTCTGTTGGGATATGGTGCTGTTATCAGCCTGCTCCTGATAACTGTAAGTTATGTTCCATTATTTATCACAGTTTCAGGAAACAAGGCTGAGAAAACTAATGAGACCTAGAGTTGGGTGTGGTGGCACATACCTGTAGTAGTCTGAGCAACTTGGGAAGCTGAGGTGGGAGGATCACTTTAGCCTAGGAGTTTGAGGCCAGTCTGGGCAAGTGAGACCCTATCTTAAAAACAAAGAAAAAAAAAAAATGAGACCTAAGACTAATAATGTTGGTGCCATAGGAGAAAAGGTTGGCAAAGCAGATTTATTTATTTATTTATTTATTTATTAAGACAGAGTCTCACTCTGTTGCTCTGGGCAGAGTGCCATGGTGTCATAGCCCACAGCAACCTCAAACTCCTGGGTTCAAGCTATCCTCTTGTCTCAACCTTCCCAAGTAGCTGGGACTATAGCCACCTACTGCAATGCAGAGCTTGTTTTCTATTTTTAGTAGAGAAGGGGGTCTTAACCTTGGTCACGCAGGTCTTGAATTCCTGAGCTCAAGCAATCCATCTGCCTCTGCCTCCCAAAGTGTTAAGATTACAGGGGTGAGCCACTCTCCCAGCCCAAAATATAGTTTTTATACCAGTTATTGCCTATTGAGTTTTTGCTATGCCAAGTAAGTACTTTCTGTATAATATGTGAGTTTAATCACTGTTGCTGTTACCTGAGTAGGGTTGTCATTGTGACTTTCATTTTACTGGTTGGGACACTGAGCCCCAGAGGTGTTCTACCATTGTACCAGTATGAGTGGTAGGTCCTGGAGACGTAGGGGGTGGGGGAGGAAGAGTTGGGGGAGTCAAGAGAGCGAGGGTGGGAATTGGAGGGGTGCAGGCGAGAAGGGTCATTAGCCTAACTACTTGGCCCTCAGGCTTCATCTTCCCTGTGACAGCCCTGGGGCTCCAGAGTTGCATTTAGCACAGGTAAGTGCTTACCTGAGCTCTTGGGTTAGAGGTTAGGCAGGCCTGAGGCCCTGGTTTTGCCACTCATTAACTTGGTCAGATAAATGAGTTGCTCTGGGTTTCAGTTTTCTTGTAGGCGACAGCATTACCTAGCTAGTGTGGTTCTTGTGAAGACTGAATGCCGTAATAATGTGTGTAAGCACAGCTCAAACTGCTGCAGTGTACGTTATTACTGTTATGAGTGTGTGTGTGTGTGTGTGTGTGTTTTGCCATGTGGAATTTTCATTCAAAAGGAAAACAACCAATATTAGAGATCTGGGTAGGATCTTAGTAGTTGTGAGATTCAGGGGTGCATCAGAATTACCAGGGGAACTAGTGAGAACACATAGGTTGGGAAGCTTTTTTTTTTCTTAGTGTGTACATTAGTGCAATCAAGGGGTACAATGTGGTGGTTTCATATACAATCTGAAATATTTTCATCAAGCTATTTAATATAGCCTTCATGGCATTTTCTTAGTTACTGTATGTAGACATTTGTATTCTGCATTTAGTAAGCTTCACCTGTACCCATTCTAAGATGCACCGTAGGTGTGGCCCCACCCATTGCCCTTCCTCCACCCCACCCTTCCTCCTTCCCTCCCCTCCCTTGGCCCTTTCCCCATGTTTTGTGCTATAGTTGGGTTATAGCCTTCATGTGAAAGCTATAAATTAGCTTCATAGTAGGGCTGAGTACATTGGATACTTTTTCTTCCATTCTTGAGATACTTTGCTAAGAAGAATATGTTCCAGTTCCATCCATGTAAGCATGAAAGAGGTAAAGTCTCCATTTTTCTTTAAGGCTGCATAATATTCCATGGTGTACATGTACCACAATTTATTAATCCATTCATGGGTCGATGGGCACTTGGGCTTCTTCCATGACTTAGCAATTATGAATTGGGCTGCAATTCTGGTGCAGATGTCTTTGTTAGATTGTGATTTTTGGTCTTCTGGGTATAAACCTAGTAAAGGAATTATAGGATTGAATGGCAGGTCTATTTTTAGATCTCTCAGTGTTCTCCAAACATCCTTCCAAAAGGAACGTATTAGTGTGCATTCCCACCAGCAGTGTAGAAGTGTTCCCTTTTCTCCACATCCCACACCAACATCTCTGGTTTTGGGATTTTGTTATGTGGGCTAATCTTACTGGAGTTAGGTGATATCTCAAAGTAGTTTTGATTTGCATTTCTCTGATGATTAAGGATAATGAGTATTTTTTCATGTGTCTGTAGGCCGTGCACCTGTCTTCTTTAGAGAAATTTCTCTTGAAATCCTTTGCCCAACCTGAGATGGGATCACTTGTTTTTTCCTTGCTAATACGTTTGAGTTCTCTGTGGATTCTGGTTATTAAACCTTTGTCGAAGGTATAACCTGCAAATGTTTTCTCCCACTCTGAGGGCTGTCTGCTTGCTTTACTTACTGTGTTCTTGGCTGTGCAGAAGCTTTTTAGTTTGATCAGGTCCCAGGTTGGGAAGTTTTGGTGGGGCTTTGACATTAGTATATAATATGCTTCCTTGTTGATTTACTTGTACATCAAAATTTGAGAACTTTTGGTTTACACCTTTTCTTCTTCCTGTGCTTAGGGAGGGCTTCAGTGAGAATAACAGCAAATTGCTTGGATTAACCAGGCAGTGTATGGTAGAAAGAAGCAAAATATCTGGTTACCAGAATCTCATTGGTTGTGTTTTTTTTAAAGCTTATTTAGGGCTTTTACAGCATTTATATTGAGATGACAGTGCTGTGTTAAATTTCACCCCTCAACTAAATTGTGATGACTGTTTCAGCTTTTCAGCCAGCTTCCTTTGGAAGTGAGTTCTGTTTAATTTTTTAACAGTTATGCAAATAGCAATGAGATATAAATGCTTGCTTTTAAATGCTTGCTTATATAAATTTTAAGAGCTTTTAAAAACATTTTAATTGGATTTTTTAGAGGGTGTACTGTTAAATAATCAGACTTGGTATTGTTAGTTTCATCAGGCAAAGTCCCAACAGGAGAGATTTCATCCTTGATGGTTCAAGGAGGCTATTTGTAGAGGTTCGGGAACAAACAAGGGTGGCTAAGCACCCAGGGACTTGTAATAGCAAGAAGCCCTTAGCTCTCCAGAGATTACTGGGGCAGAGAGCTGGTCTTGCGGAGTAGGGCTCCAGGGAGCTGTGGTTTTGAAGGGGGAGGAGTGAGAGGAAGTTCCCTGGCCTCTCCTCCCCCTGCCGTCAGTGACTCCCAGTGCCCAGCTGGGAAGCCCACGTGACGATCTTTGCAGGCTTGTCCAGCTCAAGAGTCAAGCAAAGAAGGGATTGAGGGTACAGTGGAGCAAATGGAGATAACTAGGACCTTAATTAGAACCTCTGGGAATTTGTGACACTTCCTTGGTGCATTTTATTTTATTTATTTATTTTTGGCTGGGACTGGGTTGAACCTACCACTCCAGTATATGGGGCCAGCGCCCTACTCCTTGAGCCACAGGTGCCGCCCTCCTTGGTGCGTTTTAAATGCCTTTCAGCATTGTGATACATCTGCACCGCTTGGGACTACTCGTCCTACACAGGCTTGTAGAAGACAATCTTATCTACTTTCTCATTTAACCAGTTTTTCATATTTTTAGGAACTTTGGTAATCCATATAGTCCAGTGAGAAACATAACTTACATCTCTTAACATAGAAGACTTATTAATAATTTTTTTATACCTTGATGAGTTTTCTGAAATTTCTTTCATTAGGTTGTCTTGGTTTAATGGAATAGATGTTTTTTTCTTTAAAAATCTCTTAATGACTAAATTTAAAAACTTTTTTCAAGAAAAGTCCTTTTGTTGGGTTTTAAGACTGCTGCCCTGGTCCTTGGTTCTTGGAATGCTCTTGGTTGAAAAATGACCAGATACCCCAAAGTAAAGGGAAGTGTGAAACAATGTTTATTGATAAAGAGAAAGGTAGATTTTCAGACTAAGAGCACAACAGGTTTGCCATAGAGAGCAAACGGCCCCATCATCACAAGGAAAGGGCATGGGTCGTGGCTGCTGATTGTCTTTTATACCTTCTGGAACAGACCTACCTCATGGTTCAAAGGTCACCTGGAACCAGAGTCTTACTATGCCCGTGGACCTCCCCATGAGCCTAAGAGCCCATTAAGAGTGTGGACCACAGTGTAGATTTAAGCTAATGACATGATAATTGGTCTAAAGGTTGTTCTAGATCATCTTTATGACTCTGTTGCACCTGTTGCTAGACTAGAGAGGCCTCTGCATCCCTTTGCATTTGGCACACAATGTTCTGATTGGTAGGTTGGTAGGACGGTCCTTCCTCCCACCTGTGAGCTATCTCTTAGGACAAAATTAAGGTGGCTGCCACCAAGATGGAGGCCTGGGAGTCCCTGCCTTGTCCTCCTTCCCAGGAGAGCCCTTCCTGACTAACTGCCTAACACTTTGTCTCCTGGAATGTATACTTCTCATTCACGTGGACCTTTCTGATGGCAAAAACACCAGCACAGTGTTGTTAATAATGGTTAATAGAAGCAGGATTATTAGGAAATAATTGTTCTTCCTCCTCAGTTCGGTGTAGATCTGTTGCTGTTTGCTGTTATTTAGATATCTTTTACTAACGCCAGTTCTATTTAGTCTTAATTCTGGCCAAGAATTCATGCTCTTCATTTTGGATTCCTTAAGGTTACTAAAGAAAAACGTTTCTCTTCTTAAAGAGACGGTATGAAGGATCCTAGTATAAAAGAAGTACTCCCCCCAAAACAATTAGGTTATGTCTCATATTTTCTTTCATCACTTAAGGGTTCCAGGGAAGAAGTACAAGATCTTACCCAGATTAGGAAGCAACTAGAGTAGGTTATGTGTAGGACTTCCGGAAAAGAAAGTGCTGTATTGCCCAGGGTTGAACAAATTAATCAAATAGCAAACACCTGTCTATGAGAAGTTAGCATACAAATAAAGGATACCTCTGTATGTAAATGTCATAGTTGAGCTTAAAAATGTACGTTTCTCAGCTTGTCCCTTTTAAAAAGAGTATGGTGAAAACGAGAGACAGATTTGGAATCCGCTGAATAGCACCTGGACTTGGATATCGTGCAATTAGATATTTTCTCTGTGAGTGGGCCTTTTCTTTCTTTTTATCTTTCTTTTTTTCTTTCTTTTTTTATTTCTTTTTTCTTATTTTTTTTTTGAGAAAAAGGATTTCAAGCTTTTGCGGGATCTTCTAAAAACGTATTGTTTATTTTGATGTGACACCAATAGAATTAGTATCCCGCAGGAGAGAGTTGAGGCTGTTGGTTTTTCCATGTTATGTTCTTTGAATTTCCCTGATTTGAGGACTGAGTTATTCCAGAGAGAACTTTCCTCCTCTTCCTTGTTATTTTTTTTCTAAAATTAGATGAACCAGCTGTGTTTTGGCTTGTGGGCATGATTTGCTGTCTGTTAGCCTTTGGGTCTCAGTAATTGGGGGAAGAACAAAGAATGTGTGTGTTTTGAAAAGGAATGTATTTCTGCTTTTCCTGTTCATCATGGTTGATGTTGAAGATCAGAGGAACAAAATGGTTTATGTATCTGTTATGCTTGTGCTTGAGGTTTCAAACAAAACCAGGGCTGTGTTGGCCACTGAGACAATGGAGAGAGCAGAAGAATGTAAAGTGTGAAAGTACAGAATGTAAAGTGTGGAAGTAAAGAACGTGAAGTGTGGAAGTAAAGAACGTAAAGTGTGGAAGTAGGCCTCACGTATCCACATGGCTGACGGAGGAGGTTAGAAAGATCTTCTATCAGGTGGGGAAGAGGGGGAAGGAGGGTGGAACACTGTCACTGCAGGTTTTTAGAAACTAGAACAAAATGTTTATTTTGGGCAGTTTTTTTTTTTTTTTTTGTAGTTTTTAGCTGGGGCTAGGTTTGAACCCGCCACCTCTGGCATATGGGGCCGGTGCCCTACTCCTTTGAGCCACAGGTGCTGCCCCTATTTTGGTCAGAATTTTATATTTCATAGGGATGCATTCTGCTAATAAGCTTGTTTTTTAAGAGCATGGGAACATAAATTGGCAGTTATACGATAGTTAATTTAGTGATTTAATGAGTCATTAAATGGAGATAGCCTGATGACTGCATATGGTGATGTGTGTCAGGAACTGGGTTATTATTTATGAACTGGTCCAGGATGTCACGGACTTTTTTACTGTATGGCACGTTGCAGGTTACTGTGAGTGAACATGAAAGGCTTACATCAGATGGGTTGGGAGGTTGGGAGTACGTTCTAATGATGAATTGAGTGAATGATATGGAATAGTCCACACGGGGTCAGGGATGCACCACTTGGAGTGTTTTGCAATCTTTTGCTCATTTTATTCTCTTGTTGACCTCTGAGGTGGCAATTCTTACTATCCCATGTTGCAGCTGAGAGAGCTGAGGTCTAGTTAACTTACCAAAAGATGCCTTTGCTAGGTGATCTGGCTCCAGGCTTTATCCCATTGTAATTCTGAGTTCCTCTTTTCTATAATTCTGAGTTGCTCTTCTTACTATATTGCCCAGGCTGGTCTCAAATTCTTGGGCTCAGCCCATCCACTGGAGTTGTTGGGATGACAGGCGTGAGCCGAGGGTCTGGTCTGTGCGCCTTTTTAAAGACATAGAGCTTTGAAAATCCCTTAAGGATTAATCCATTCTATCTTTATGTATCTACACAAGGGATGGTAGCACTCACAGCACTCATGCTGCTGTTACTCAATTTCAAGTTCAAGTTCTCTGTGGTACCCACTTTCTACCCACCCTCAGATTCCTGCTCCACCCCAGGCCTCCAGGCTCTGCTACCAGCTCTTGGCAGAGGGGAGACCTGGACACAGGAGCCCATGCGGTTCCTTACAGCTCTTAAACCTCTTAACAGCTACCTGTTTTAATTACACATTTGATGTATGTGCTTTCAGCAAATGTATTCCTGTACAGTTTTGTGTAAATTAAATAATGAATTACAGCTATTTTACCGTCCTGGGAAAGCTGCTTATTTTAAAGGATCAAAATAGTGATTTCTTTTGTAAAAAGAAGAATCTTTTTGTGTAACAAATGAGTGTTTTCTAGATTGTACTAATAAAAATATGGATTTTTTTTCATACATTACTTTTGTATAAACATATGTCCAACTAAATACACATTTGATATAAATATGCCAAAATGAAATTTGATCTCACTGTGTTTCATGTTAATAATAAAGAGTATTGAATAATAGTTTTTTTCTTGAATAAATATCGTTTGTTGAATTCGCATCTGCAGTTTACTTCAGTAAGTTTATCTGTAATAAGAATGATGGTCTTTTAAGCAGTAGGCTTAGGTTCACTTACAGAATAATGGTGTATTCTTTTTGTGTTGTAAAATTCATTAGGTAAATGTTAGTGTTCTGCTGTTAAAATATTAAAAATCAGTGTTTTATGTAATTCTAAAATAAAGTCTCTGAAAATAGAAATACATTTTAGAGAGATAACTTATTTTAAAACTGTTATAGTTGAAAACATAGCAATTTTTAGAAACAATTTTTGAAAACATATTTTCTGGTATCCCTGGGTCAAATATTTATTTCCTCTACCTGATATCATGATAAAGAATCCTTGATCCCAGTTTCTTTGTAATCTGTGCTTTGTCCCTAACCATGCAACAGGGACTGCTCTGTAACCTAATTAATGGATCTTAATAGATCCAGCGGCCTCTATTTAGAGTGATTTAGGTCATCATTCTTTTCCAGCCTCTTCAGCTGTGGACTTGGCTGTGTGGCCCTGCAACCCCTCTGGTCTCCTGCGTCACCTGTTTTATTGCTGATTTTCCTCTGTCTTTGTCTTTAATGTTCAGGCTTTGATAAAATCCTGTGCTTGGCTTTTTGCTGTACTCACTCTGTTCTTATTTACAGTAATTTTATCAGCCCATGGTTTCAACTGTCATCTTTATGTTTATTTTTTTCAAAATTTCTTTCTGTGTCATCTTGACTAGCATTTCCAGAGCAATGTGCTGTAGATACCTTAAAATTTCAGAGTCCTCATCCAATCTACTTTCAGAAGCTTGCATCACCTGTTTTCCTCGGGGCACCACCATTACCCTCGGGCAGTGTTTTTCAACCTTTTTTATCTCAAGGCATTCTTGAACTTATAGTTAAACTTCCGTGGTACAGTTAAATTATGTTGATCAAAAAAAGAAAAAGAGTAAGAAAAAGAAATATATTTACTGTGCTTTAAACTTCTTCCAAATATAATTTAATTAACGATCTTTAAAAATTTTTGCGGTACACCAGTTGAAAATCACTGCCCCAGTATTTCTACTCGACCCCTCCTTGACCTTTTCCCTTCCTCAAGTGGGAGTTTTGTTATTAATAGTTGCCAGACCAGGTTCTGCCTCTGGGAGGCCTTGGCTTCCGACCCCTCCTCACCTAGCACTGGTGTGCACAGCTCATCCTGCGCATTGCCACTGGAGTTTTCCCAGTCCAACTGATTCTAATATTCTCTTGCTGAATAAGAGCTCCTAGTAGCCCTTCCTGAGTGTGTTTTAGGAACTACACTCTTCCTGTGGGATGTGAAACTCTTTGTGAACTAGTCCTGGCTCATGTTTTCACTGCCGCCTTGCCCTTCTCTGCTCTCGTTGCTGGCTTCTTCCTCAGACTTTTCTCCAGTCCCCATCTCCTTGCTCTTGCTCAGACCCACCCTTGCTCTGGAATTTCCTTTAGTCGTTGTTGCTCATCTTTCAGGACTTGCTTCTATTAAAGCTTTGAAAGCAGCCCCCTAGTGTTACTGTTCGGATGGTACCTGTGTTCTGATGTCCACCACAGCTTAGGTGACGTCTGCGCGTCTTCCTTCTCGCTGTTATCACCAGATTGTGAATGACTGGAGGGTGCCAGCCGCCTGGCAGAGGGCTTTGTAAGGTTTCTGTACATCAGTAGATCTCAGGTCTCAGGACTCTTATACCCTTAAAAATTATTGAGATTGCCATAAAGATTTTTTGTTTATGTGGATTATTATTATTATTATTATTTTTTGTAGAGACAAGAGTTTCACTTTATTGCCCACAGTAGAGTGCATCACAGCTCACAGCAACCTCCAGCTCCTAGGCTTAGGTAATTCTCTTGCCTCATCCTCCCAGTAACTGGGACTACAGGCGCCCTCCAGAAGGCTCGGCTATTTTTTGTTGCAGGTTGGCAGGGGCCGGGTTTGAACCCGCCACCCTCTGTATATGGGGCTGGCGCCCTATTCACTGAGTCATAGGCACTGCCCTGTGTGGATTATTTTTGTCAATGTTTAGTGTATTAGAAATTTAAAACTTATTACATCTAAATATCAATAATAAATGCATATTAACAAAAATAACGTTTTACAAAAGCTGTTTTCCAAAACAAAAAGTGAGAAGAGTTCACTGCTGTACCCTGTTGTAAGCCTCTCTGATGAGTAACGGAGGAGGAGTGCACTGTCTCATTGGCGTATCCAGACTTGGTACTCATGCCGTGTGTTGCTGTGTTGTGGTTGGAGTGCCGTATATGAAGAAGTCATGGCTTCGCACAGACACGCGGTTGGGAAAAGGAGAAGTATTTATTTAACCTTTTCAGATAATTATACACATTCTCTGTTTCTGTTTCGCCAAAACTCAGCAAGTAGTAATTTCTTAAAGTTCCAATGAAGAATCTTCAATGATTATCAGTGAACATTTTGTACGCTATTACATTATAATTCACTGGTCTGTTTTGTACCTAGGTGGACCTTTTATCCATGCATGGTTTTATGACGTGATGTATCGATCATTTGGAACAGACTGTTTCACTGAGTTATGTAGCTCTTCCATATTTAGGTAGTATTTAAAAATCATACTCTGGTCTCATCAGAAATATCTGTAAGTTTCGGAAGGCTGTTGATACTCGTGGTGGCAGATATTAAGTTCGCTTTAATACTTTTAATGTGAAAGCTCAAATTTCATCTTGCCAGCAAACATTGTCAGTTGTTTTCCTTGAAGGTGACACAGGCTTCACTACTTAAACCCAAAACAACAACTAAAAAATACTGGCAAATTAAAGTCTTCCAAATACCCAATAACCTACACAGATATGTGTGTGTATACCTTATATATGTATAGAGATTATATAGATGCAAACTTAAAAATTAATGTACTCTAACAGGAGGTTGTTATATTAATTACAGGAATTAAATCATATATATTATGTATTTCAATCTGTGAAGGCTCAGACATTTCTATAACCAAAAACAGAATAAAGCCATCAGTTGCTCACATCCATGTGTAGAAGAACCCTGAAAGCAGCAGCTTCCATTTAGACGGGTATGTAGGTGTTAGGATTGCGTAATTAACACTGCTCTCTAAAATGATTTTTCCAGAGTGATGAATACCTTTTGGTGTGGTTCCAAATAAAGGACAGTCTTTTAATTTAGTTTATGTGATACTGTATTTCTGGAAAAGTCTGTGTATGAGTATATTAAAATAATGCAAAAATATTTTAAATACTGGATTATGTCCTGGGTTCACTTCTATATATTCTCTTCTAAGTTTGCTGTTTATTTTGCCTTTTCTACATCACTAATGGCATCAGAATCGTTTGAAAATTTGAAGTAAATGATTAAAAACCCTTAACCTCTTACTCATAGGAGCTAGACCAGCCTGGAGCATGTCTAAGTGAGACACTGAAGCTTTTAAATTCTATATTCTGAATGGAAAATACAAATAATTGAGATAAAAATGATTTTTTTGATTGAGATAATATAAATGAGATAATAAAAATATTTATATTGATGTAATTTAGAACTATAATAGTTGAAATAGTATAGTTCTTAAGTACATTGATTTCCAAATTCCATTCTTAAACAATTAAATTCACGGAAACTTCTTGCACTTTTTAAAAATGAATTTCCTACAAAAATCATGTTTTGCTTCCCCAGTCACTTTACTACCAGCAATTTTTTTTTTTTTTTTTTTTTTTTTTTTTAAGACAGAGCCTTAAGTTGTCACCCTTGGTAGAGTGCTGTGGCATCACAGCTCACAGCAACCTCCAACTCTGGGCTCAAGTGATTCTCTTGCCTCAGCCTCCCAAGTAGCTGGGACTACAGGTGCCTGCCACAATGCCTGGCTATATTTTTGGTTGCAGCCATCATTGTTGTTTGGCCAGCCCAGGCTGGATTTGAACCCGCCAGCTCAGATGTATGTGGCTGGTGCCTTAGCCGCTTGAGCCACGGGTGCCGAGCCTTTTTTTTTTTTTGAGATAAACTCTTACCTCTGCAGCCTAGGCTAGAGTGCTGTGGTGTCATAGCTCACAGCAATCTCAGTCTCTTGAGCTCAAGAGATCCTCTTGCCTCAGTCTCCCCAGTAGCTGGTGCCCACCTCTACTTGGGGCTAGTTTTTCTATTTTTAGTAGAGGCAGGGTCTCACTCTGGCTCAGGCTGGTTTCCAGCTCCTGAACTCCAGAGATCCACCTGCCTCAGCCTCCCAGGGTGCTAGGATTACAGGCATGAGCCACCCCCTGTCTGGTCTACTACCAGCATTTTTTTAAAAAAAAACAAACACTTGAAGGGGTGGTACCTGTGGGTCAAGGAGTAAGGGCACGGCCCCATAGACCGGGGCTGGTGGGTTCAAGCCTTGCCCTGCCCAAAATGGAAAAAAACAACAAAACAAACAAACAAACAAAAAAAACACTTGAAGAATTTGCATTCTCAGGGGCCATGCTGATTTTCTCAGTAGAGTTCCAGTTTTAGTACACATACATGCTGCTGAAGTGAGCACCTCTCAGCATCCTTATGGCCATCTCTGTTGCAAAATACAGAAATAACCTTTTTACCTGTAGTTTTAGAATATTGAGGTATCACTAATCGGGTCTATTTTGGATCTGAATTTAAATATAAGAAGTTTTCTTTATTTCATAAGAGAGAGGTTTTTTCCAGATGTAAATAATCCATTTTTATGCCTTTAGAGCAGTGGTTCTCAACCTTCCTAATGCCACGACCCTTTACTACAGTTCCTCACATTGTGGTGACCCCCAACCATAAAATTGTTTTCGTTGCTACTTCATAACTGTAATTTTGCTACTGTTATGAATCATAATGTAAATATCTGATATGCAGGGTGTATTTTCCTTGTTACACAAGGGTTGTGACCCACATATTGAGAACCGCTGCTTTAGAGAATAGTGAACCTGGGAATAAGCAGAAGCTAGAAGCAAATTATTGCAGTAAAATGTATGAATTCTTTTGCCGCAGAGAGATTGCCATAAAGATATATAAAGAGATTCTATAAAGAGTACTTATTTGAAAACATACCCAGAAAGAATTTTCTTGTTTATTATTTAGGTATTTGTTGTTCTGTACTTAATATTTAAACTTCTACCCTCCCCTACTTCATAAAAATTTTCCAGTGACTATAATCTAAAGCTGTATGGTTTTAATTGATTAATATTTCCTGATTTCTTGTCACATTGACAGGTTAGCTGAATCTTGACGGATAACAATATAAATAAAAACGTTAGTATTGTTGACAAAGACAGTATAGGTGGCTTTCCCCAAGAAATATACAGAAATGTAAACTATAAAGACACATAGGCACATTAGCAATGCTTTTCCTTACTGAAGTTTTCTTTCTAAGAGGATTCTGCGAAGCACTCTTACTGGCCTCTGCTAAAGTGCGCATGTGTTTCCCAGGAGTTGATTAATGAGTAAAAAGGAAAGAAATGAGTGAATGGGTATTT
Source organism: Loris lydekkerianus (assembly GCA_963574355.1). Classification (NCBI taxonomy): domain Eukaryota; kingdom Metazoa; phylum Chordata; class Mammalia; order Primates; family Lorisidae; genus Loris; species Loris lydekkerianus. Next base: position 13,752 of record CAUYPK010013966.1, read on the forward strand.
TAACTGGTTACATTTATCTGTACTGGTTCCTCATCAGAGCTGTAGTATCTATATGTTAACAGTGTTTCTCTATAAATAAAACTTAGGGGAAAAACTCATCTACACAAAGAGAATGAGCAATTAAAGATTCCCCTAGATTGTATAAAATAGTATGAACTTTTTTGCTTACTGCTCTCTGCAATATAAATGAGAATTTGGGGTGACTTTCCAAATAATCCTATCAACATGAAATTGGTAGAATTCACATTTGCTGTTGTCACAAGTCAGAGGATACCGTTCTGGGCTGGGATGTCTTTGCTACTACATCCTAGACCCTTGAATCCCATATTTTGGAGGATGGGATCTGTGTCAGTGCTGTTTCAGAGGTCTCCAGGTAATTATCCATAGTTCGGTCATTATCTTTTTTTTTTAATGTTAAATCTGTATAAGTAAAACTAAAGTCAAGTATTGAACTCTTGGAGGCTGAGGCAAGAGAATCACCTAAACCCAGGAATTGGAGGTTGCTGTGAATTGTGATGCCAAGGCACTCTACCGAGGGTGATAAAGTGAGACTCTGTCTCTAAAAAAAAAACAAAAAAACTCTTGGTGACCAGAATGTTTTAAAAATTTAGTTTTTGTACACTAATTATTAAAATGTGTTGTGGCTTGTTGACGAGTTAAAAAAAAGTTTTTGTTTTTTTTTTAAACAGTATCTCACTCTGTCTCCCTGGGTAGAGTGCCGAGGCATCATCATGGTTCACATTAACCTCAAACTCCTGAGCTCAGGCGATCCTCCTGCCTCAGCCTCACAAGTCGCTGGGGCTATAGGTTCCCACTGCAACACCTGGCTAGTTTTTTCCCTATTTTTAGTAAAGACAGAGTCTCCTTTCTCAGGCTTGTCTTGAACTTCTGACCTCAAGGAATTCTTCTGCCTCACCCTCTGAGAGTGCTAGGATTATAGGCCTGCGCCACCATGCTGAAAATGGTACACTTGGTAGAAAATTTGAAAGCAGAAGCTAATTAATTCTGTTGAGCCCAGTTTTCTGTTTCCTGCAGATCATATTTAAACTGTTCAAAACAAGTCAGTCACTGTTTATCTTAAGGAGGAGCTCCTCAGGCAAAGTTTCTGTAACCTCTTTTTGTCTCCTGTTCATCATGAATATCGTATGTGTCTAACCTAAATCGCTCTTTATTTATATTTTGTCTCCTGGAAATGTAGGCCATTTGATCCCTGGTACATGTGCACACACACAGCCCTGCATACGCAAACGTGTGTTTAAGCCTTCTCATTCACATAAAGACAAATTCTTTCTGATTTTAGTCTAAATAGCATAATTTACATGAACATTTTTCACAGTCCATTGAGAAAACTCATTTTGTCTGCTAGTTTAGGTTTTACTCCAAGGGGAACATGTCACTGTTTCAGTAGTCTCCTTCTGGATAAAGAGAAGAGTGGATTAGGAAGTAACTAAAATCGGTTTGGACAGTACACAGAGCAAATGTTCAGATTCAGGAAGGGTTGGGAACAGAGGGGGCTAAGAGGCCATGTGGAGAAATAAGCTCTGGAAAGAGTTTTGGGTTGCGTTCCGGTGTGGGTGGATGAAGGTGCAGATGTGTTTTCAGTTGGAAGGGCAGAGTATTGAAGAATTTTGTACATATTGGGTTATTTTTTTCTATCAGGTAGGCAGTAGATCATCCTGATTTCTACGGAATGGAGGCAATATTGGGGCCTTTAATGACATGCTAAAGTTTTGAGACAGTATATGAATTGTTGGTGATCTCACAATTTTAGTTAGTGTACAGATTACTAAAGCACATTTTTCAGTTCCCCTGTTCAAAGAATTGAGTTTTTAAGTGTATTTACCTGAGATGTCTGTGCTGAAACCTATACCCTTTTCAGAAAAGTGTTTGAATTAATTATAAGTTTATATATTTTTTTAAGAAATAGAGACTTTGCTACCAAGCCTGAGTGCAGTGGTGCAATTATAGCTCACTGCGACTTTGAACTCCTGGACTCAAGCATTCATTCCTCCCAGCTCAGCCTCCAAGTAGCTGGGACAACGGGCACACAGCACCATGCCTGGCTGAGGTTTAATTTGTAGTGGAGGGGTCTCACTATGTTGCCCAGGCTCGTCTTGAATTCCTGACCTCAAGTCATGCTCCTGCTTGGCCTTCCAAAGTGTTGGGATTATAGATACAAGGCATTACACCTAGTCCCTGTCTTTGTGGTTTTTCTTTCTTTCTTTTTTTTAGAGTTTCACTTTGTTGCCCTCGGTAGAGTGCCTTGGTGTCATAGCTCACATCAACTTCCAACTCCTGGGCTTAAGCACCTCTCTTGCCTCAGCCTCCCGAGTGGCTGGGACTACAGGTGCCTGCCACAATGCCTGGCTACTTTTTTTGCTGAAGTTTGGCAGGGCTGGGTTCAAACCCCCCACCCTTGGTATATGGGGCTGGCACCCTACCCACTGAGGCACTGCCCTCTTTATGGAGTTTTGATGGTCAAATAAGGACTAAGAAATTGTCATAATTATGACAGAGAATCTATTAGAAGTGAACTAATACATTTTGGTATAAATAGTAGGCTGTTGAGTGGTCAGACTGAAACAGACTCTTAACCAAGTTGCAATTTCATATCCTGGTAGGGCAGGCTATTTACATTTGAGGTTTTTTTTTTTTTTTTTTTGAGACAAGTCTCACTATGTCACCCTTGGTAGAGTGTCGTGGTATCACAGCTTACAGCAACCTCAAATTCTTGGGCTTAAGATATTCTCTTGCCTCAGCCTCCCAAGTAGCTGGGACTATGGGCGCCCACCCCAATGCCTGCCTATGTTTTTTTTTGTTGTTGCAGTTGTCATTATTGTTTAGCAGGCCCGGGCTGGGCTCAAACCCACCAGCCTTGGTGAACGTGGCTGGCGCCCTACTTACTGAGATATGGGGTGCCAAGCCATTTGAGGAATTTTTTTAAAAACTTGATTGAATGTCCCCAAACTTTATATAAAATTATGAATATTTCTCCAGTTACAATTAGTAGTAAGTAAAAACTGGAATGTTTGGATTACTGCTGAACTCTGTAATTCTACAATTCCTGAACCACGGTGAGCAAACGGGGGTTCAGAATGAGAGCCCCATCATTGGAGAAAACGGTAGGAACCTGGAATTAAGGTGAAAGGGAAAAGACTACTTAGGGGATTCACATATTTCTGAACACAGAAGAGAGTGATCGTATGTCAACTAGTATTTTTTAGTGAAAACAAAAGGCGGCTTGATCCCCGGCTGCATTGTTGGTTTTAGACCTGTGTGTGCATTTATTCATTTAGAGCCATATGTCTGCTGGGGAGAGGCGTATGGCGAGTTCTAGAGAAGAATTTGTGAGCAGTACAGACGTGCATTCCAGTGGGGAAGTGGCCGTGAAACAGCGACAGTAGAACTTCTGCAAGGTGACCACTGAGGGACTGTCACAAACTGGTCAGCACATGGAGGAGGTCAACGCAAGGGTCCAGGGAGGTGGCCACTATGGAGGTTCTCCTGTGTTTGTCCTATGACTGTGCTTCAGAGAGATCTGTGGGTGCTGTGAGAGCTTGTGGTAAGGGAAAGATTAAAGAAAGAGCAGGGTTAAGGTGGTGGCAAAACATGAGGATGGGTGAAGGATGCCTTTGGGGAATAATTTACCCCCATCCCACCCCCTGGCTACAAAATCAACTCATTGTTTGTTCATTGATGTGATTAGGAATCTGATATTTCTGCTATGTGGAGGTGATCATTAGTTTTTTGGAAGCCCATAAAGATTAAATGTATGTTAATCTTTATAAGGTGAAATTCATTTTTAGACTTGGAATTTATGATTTTTGTGTGTTCTCTATTGCTGCTATATAAAGAAGAATAACTACCCTTGTGATACTGCTGTAATTAATTTAGTAGCTGCTTGATGAATTATGTAGATGAATATCCATTTACAGTCCAAACCAAATTTTTTATTGAGGTGGCATATGTAGCAGGTAATACATATAAATCATGTTTTTTTAACATAATAAAATAGTAATGAATTATATACTTACTTTTCCAAGGTTAATATAATTTAAAATTTAAAAGCATGAGTTAATGCTTTTATACCAAATATGATTAATGAATTTATACTAATTATAGCCCTATACAAATTTAAATAACTGATAGACACCCCTTCATAATTTAGTAGTTGGAATAAACTTATGTTTTATTTTATGTTCCTTTCATGCATTTGTGTGTCTTTTTGCCACTAAACTGCTGATAGTTTGGCTCTTTTTTGCCACTATTAGAGAATGAATGTAATTTGATGTTTTATGTGACTGTTTAGCACTTTAAATATTGAAATATATTGAAGCAACACGGGTTTACTTTTCATGTGGTAATTGTCTTCTACCTTTTAAAACATAGCTTCTTAAATAATAGTTAAAATTCTGTGGTATATTTCTTAGATATTTTCCTGAATGAGGTAGATCAAGGAATTGAAGTCTGCCCTTTAATTTTTAATCCCTGCTCCCTATTTTTATGAAATAGTGCTTAAAAATTTTGGCAGTTTAGAAGGGGGATTATTTTATTTTACATATACAAGATTAGACTTTGATAATATCATTTTTACATTGTAAAGAAGGTACTGTTTTTGCAGAACTTAGTTGTGTCTCAGTGGACTAGCCAGTTTTCTCTGATAAATATGATCCTCCTAGGACCTGGAATTTGTGATTGCTGCTTGTAAGATGGGAGTGTACTTAGTGGCTCGGCTGAGCTTTCTTCTGTGGCTTTTAGCAGGCATGGAGGAAAGTGTGCAGGGCGCCTCTGGGTCGGGAACACAGAGGGAAGGTACTTCTGCTTTGCCTCCTGGCACAGGAGGCTGGGCTGGCCCATGTCCCTGGATGTGTAGACTGAGACGTGTTGGCAGCTGTCCAGATTGGAAATACACCTCCTCAAGTTCCAGGCCCACCTGGGCTCTTTGTTGTGTAGGGATAGCAGCACCTGGGTGGACACCTGCGTTGTCTCAGATCGGTCTCCTGCCTTGAGGGCTGTGCTGCTTATCTACGGACAGTCTGGGACCAGATTGCCAAATACAGGTCAGGAGGTATATGTGACCTGTAAAAGGATCTGCTCCTTTTCCAATGAGGAAAAGGCTTGAGCTTTATTTCAGTGGTTCAAGGTTATTTTGTTGTTGGTTAACAATTTTGATGTCTAGTCAAAGTTTAATAATGTGTTTGTTGGAGAGAATATGGCCTGTATCAGAAATTCATAATGGTACCTGTAAAAAGGAATGGAAAATTACCTTTCGATGGAGTTGAATAGTGTATTTCTAATAAGAGTAATTTGTAACATTTGCAGGGTAGTTTGAATCTTGATGTTTAGAGCACATTGATGTTTTTTTTGTTTTGTTTTCAAGGAATGTGTAGCCTATTAGTACTTTAAGATTTCATACTGTTCATCTTTCATTGCTCAGGTCAAAGGAAAATTTTTTGTCCTTGCCCTTCACCGATCCCTTGCAGCCAGCGTCTGTGCCTACTTTGTATCCTTGTGTATGTTGCAGTGTACTTGTCTTTCTATTTTAGTGGGTTGTAAACATTCCAGTTTTATTCCTGTGTCTTCAGGGCCTGCTGCTCTACTCTATTACACTAGATCAGTGGTTCTCAACCTTCCTAATGCCGCATTGTACCCACAGGTTGAGAACCGCTGTAGTAGATGCTCAATTGCTGGCACAGTGGCAGGTGTCTGTAGTCCCAGATACTCGGGAGGCTGAGGCAGGAAGATCACTTGAGCCCAGGAGTTGGGGGTTGCTGTGAGCTGTGCTTGTGCCGCTGCACTCCCGCCTGCGTGACAAAGTGAGACCCTTTCTTTAAAAGAAAGGAAAAAAATGCTCAACATAATGTCTATTTAGTAAATAAAAATAATTCTGTTGTAAGTTTGAACTGTGAATGTATTGTCTACTTCTTTTAAAAGTTATTTTCTGCAAATATAAATTCTAGGTCATCCCATTAACATAAAATCTCTTAGCGGTAGAAGTAGAGAGACTGAGACAGTCAAGGGTCTAATGAGCCAGGGCCCTTAACATGAGCAGCAGTGGTCAGAGGGGTTTTTAGGGAAAGTGAGCCGAGGCTGGCAGAAACGCTCTTAAGCTGTTTCTTTGGACAATCATTTAAAACCAGAAAACCAGAAAGCCAGTTTCAGTTACTTGTGCACATTGTTTTCTTCCTTAGGTTTTATGAACTCTTTTTGGCCTGAGGGTTGGACAGGTTTGACCATGTGAGAGAGATGGTTAGTTATAAACACATTTTCACTTACAGCCCCGATTTGAGTTTCTGTAGAATTTATTGTTTTTTTGGAAGGAAGTAATTTTTTTTTTTTGGCCAGGGTTGGGTTTGAACCTGCCACCTCTGGCATATGGGGCGGGCGCCCTATTCCTTTGAGCCACAGGTGCCGCCCCGTGGGAGGAAGTCATTTTAAAGGTAATACTTTTTTCCCCCTGATTATAAAAGCAGTAAGTCTATCCTTTGGAAAATTTGAAAAATACGAAATGTGTAAAGGAGAAAATAAAAATTACTTATAATGCCACCAATTAGAAATATTAGTGTTTACATTAATGTATTTAAATCAGATAAATGTTATACTCTGTCTTCAAGGTCATTTTGTGTTATTTTTTGTAATTGTGATTTATCTGGAATTTTGGACCGTGGTTGGAAAGTTATTTTAAAATGGTAATATTTAATCACTTTCCTTTTTTTATCACTGAGAAAGAAAAATTTGACCTTTTAGATTGTTATTAGGCAAGGTTTTATGAAGAATTCTTTCTATTCTGAATTATAGCCCCCCAAATCTTTGAACAGTATCTTTTACATTGTATTTATTTATTTAATTTATTTATTTTTGAGACAGAGGCTTACTCTGTTGCCCTGGGTAGAGTGTCATGGCATCATCATAGCTCACAGCAACCTCAAACTTTTGGGCTCAAGAGATCCTCTTGCCTATGCCTCCCAAGTAGCTGGGACTACAGCCGCATGCCATAAGGCCTGGCTAGTTTTTCTATTTTTTGTAGAGACAGGTCTCGCTCTTGCTCAGGCTGGTCTCAAACTTCTGGACTTAAGCAGTCTACCTACCTCAGCCTTCAGTGCTAGGATTATAGGCATGAGCCACAGAGTCCGGCCCTTACCTTGTGTTTATTTTAAGTTAATCAACTAGTAACTGAATGCATTCTTTCACTAACAACAAACGAAAATTAATACAGCTATTGCCATTGCCATGGGCCATTACCAGTTACACTTCTCTATTCAGGTCCTAAGCACTGTTCTCATTTCGGTGTGTACACATCTGTATCTTTCACTGTTATATAAATTTTTCAGCTTGTGGAAAAAAAGTTGAACAAAATTAACAAACAAAACAAAACAAAACAAAAAAAACCAAACAGTTGAACACGAGATTTTTGTATGAAGAAACACTTACCTCCACCAAGTTCATTTGAATATAGTTTTTATTTGACTTAAGTGGTAATGCAAAGAAAAAAAGAATTCTTTATTCTTCATTTTCCAGAATCAGATGATCTGAAGGCTTGGGAAACCTTTTCAAACTTGACAAAACACAGTTTATTTACTATACTACAGAGCCAAGATAAAAATAATAAATATTTTTATTTTATTATATTTTGATTTAAGAGGATAGAGAAATAATAAATTTTAGAGTGGTTTGGAAAGTAGGCAAGTAATGAATTAGAATTCACATACGCTGCAGAGAAAAAAATCTTTGAAAGTGAACGAGACTACAAGCTAATCCTTTCTCTAATTCCTCCTACTGCCATTTTTAATTTTTAGAGGTGAGATCTTGCTCTGTCACCCAGGCTGAAGTGCAGTGGCACAATTACAGTTCACTGCAGCCTTGAACTCCTAGGCTAAGGTAGATCCTCTTCTCTCAGCTACTCAGCTGGGACTATAGGTACCTGCCAACATGCAGAGCTAATTTTTAAATTTTTTTTGTAGATTTGGGGTCTTGCTTTGTTGCTGAGTAGTCTTGAACTCTTCGTCTCAATTGATCCTCATGTCTGGGCCTCCTAGGGTGCTGGGATATACAGATGTGAACCACCGCCCTTGGCTTCTACTGCCATTTGACTTTGTTTGCTAATTAATTAAATTCTTAGTGAAAAATGCTTTTTAAAAAGATGTGCATCTTGGAGACTATATTTAAATATTTTTATTGAAAGTTATCTTTCATTTTTAATACATTATTTTAATGGGTCCTTTTCACTTTAGGAAGTATATTTTGTGTTCATTAACATTTTTGGGTGAAGATCATTGTTATAATAGGGCACCGTAAAGGTGTGATGTAAAATAAAGTGCTACTTAATGAGTGTTTTGTTCTTTACAGAGACAAGTGAAGTATATGCTGGATTTGAAGTTTTGTAAAGATGAACTACTAATAACACGTTTGTTTTCTTGGAAACTTTAATCTTAGCATCTGAGACCATATAGTCTATAACAGGCTCTAGCTGAGCACATAGCTGTGTTTAGCACTGGGGTTGAAGAGGCCGTTCATTACTAACTTGTTCAATGAACAGATATTTAATGACTCCCGGTGCAGGATATACTGTATTAGGTGCTGGCTATTTATGAATAAGCAGAGATTAAAATTTAACAACAAAGCAAAGAGAGGCTAAGGCTAGGTAAAGTTAAAAGCAGGGGTGGAGAAAGGAGGGCTTAATCCTGAGAAGGGATATATCAAAGAGTTCAAGGAAAAGGGGAGATTCGCTTAATTTTTGAAGCAGCAAATAAAAATGCATATCTGAAGAACAGGGGAGAGGCCTTGTTGGTAGGAGGAGTGCAAATTGTGTATGTGGTGGACATGCTGAGTGCAGAGGAGACCCTGGGGGACTTTGACCCATTCAGTGTGATGACAGGTGCACTGTCTTGAGTGCCTCCATCTCCAGTGTGAAGGGATATGCTCATCTCAGCTGGTGATAACTCAGCTTTCCAGGATTTTAAGATTGCCCCGCGTTTCTTCTGGTGTCTCTTGGTGAAACTGTTTCTATTCAAGATAAGATAAGACAAAGGGCTGGGGGGAGTGGGGTGTCACCTAAACCGTAGGAGGGCAGATGAAGACCTGTGCTAGAGTTCAGAGTGAAACTAATTATTCTGAGTAACCTTACTCCAAATATTACTGTGAGGTGAGTCTCCTGTGTGTGGGCTGGATAATAATGGATATGACTTTGGAATGGAGTTCACACGTCTCTGGCTTAATGGAATTTTCATAAACACTTTTGTTTTTGCATTTTGAATCTGAATTTGTCCTAGGCCTTATGTTGGGAGGTGGTGATGGATTGAAATTCGACTACTATTCGTTAATTAGCTTACTTAGTATCGGTTTAGAATAGTTTTATGTTGTTGATTTATCTTGATTCCTGTCTTCACTTACCGTTATATTCAAGATGATGGTGTCGTATTGCCGTATTGCTGCTGCTTCTGCAGAATCTTGGTTACAAAACAGTGTTTCTCTATAGTTGGTTGAAAAGAAAAGTTAGAAAGAAAAATATTTCTGTTTTATCTATTTAGTGGGGTGATGATTAGAGATCTCCAGGTTCTCCTTTGCTTCTGTCAGGTTGGTTTACCCTGCTGAATGACTTCACATTTCCTTACCCAGCTTGTTGCTGTCACTGTTATGTTTTTCGTCCTTGCTCTGATACCCCATCTCTAGATTCAAGTTTCCTTTCTCTTCTTTCCCCTTTTTCCCTTTTAAGCCTGTTTTTGATCTGTCCTTGTTTTCTTGTATCTATTATTTTTGTGCTTACTCCCTTTTAGCCGAAAACAGATTCTCTCTGTCGGACCAAGGTTCTGTCTTCATGAATCTCCCTGAAATCTACTTGTTGCAAATTTAGCTTTGCACAGAAGAACAAGTGATAGTCTTTGATATCCCCAGATAGCTTTTTGGGCTTTCTTTCTTCAAAGCCTCAGTTTTCTCCCAAAGTTTTAGTTTTCTCTGTCCTTGGGAAATAGCCTACAGGCACAAGGTCTTGTTTTGATTTTGAATGGGAAATATTTCATGGTTCACATAATCGGATTCACTGAACGTGTAGCCCAACTTGCAGAATTAGGGCGTTGAAGTAGACCTGCTAAATTGGGCTTTCAGCATTCTTCCCTTTGTTTCTTCCTGTATTTTGGTGACAGCTCACAGGGTGGAAGTGTTTATTTTAATAATGAAAATTTTGCAGAGGGCGTAGTTCTGCTTCTCAGATTGGCATTTGGTGTCGCATTTGTCATTGCCTTTTTAAGAAGCATCCTGTTTGTCTCTGCACTACTGGCACGCACCACAATTAGGGCCTTGGGCTGTGTCTAAAATGTCAGTAAAATCGATTGACAATAAAGGCAAGGGTTTTCTGTTCTGATTATTATTCAGTGTTTGCAGGCATTGTTGCAAGAGTTGAAATATATCTGTATCAGAACACAATTATATGACCTTTACTCATATTTGTGAATCTTCCAAGTGGTAGGGGAACAAAAAGGTAGGGTGTGTTTTAGGGAGAAGTCAGAGTTCTGTCTTAAAGTAGAAGGGATGAAGGAAGAGGGTTGAATCTAGTTCTTGTTTATCAGAGTTTGCCCCTAGGATCATGGTGGAAGGATTTTTTTTGCATGAGTGGTGTGAAGGAGGAGACTATTGAGGGTCAGGGGGTTGGGAGGGAAGTTTAGAATAACCAGGATTGGCCTGGAGAATGGAGGTGAAGTTGAAAGCCGGAATTAATACTGTAATAGAATCAGGCTGAAAGCCAACAGACCATGGGATGTGGCAGTAACAAAAAGGGAAGTTTGTACTTCAAAGAGGCAAAGGAAAAAAGAGAGTGGAGCAGAGGACTAAGTATCAGCTTGCAGGAGGTTGAGGGATATTGCTGTAGTTTGAAACTTTTTTGTAGATAAACTGAAATCCATTTGTTTAATTTGTCAATCCTTGGAATTGGTAGGGGATGGACAAGTGTAATGGTATGTTTCTTTCTTTTTTTTTTTTTTTTTTGGCTGGGGCTGAGTTTGAACTCGTCACCTCCAGCATATGGGGCTGGTGCCCTACCCCTTTGAGCCACAGGCACCGCCCAAGTGTAATGGTATGAAGAGTCACTTTGTAATTTATTAAGTTTTTATATTCAGTGTGTACTTTCAATTGTCCTACAAATAAGGATTTACCATATGTATACTGTTTTCATTAAGTAAATACAAATTTTCACTTATTTATCTAGTCTCATATTCAGTGGATATTTCACTCTTGCAAGTCAGGAAAAAGGGAGAAATGTCGATAAGTATAGTCTGTTCTGTTGATGGGTGGACAGGAGATGAGTTCAGCGTACTGTGGAAGCTGAGTTGGCCCACGCCTGCTCTTCCAAGTTCGCCTTCTGAAGTACAGAGTGGAAGACTTCCTCATGTTCAAAAAGAAAGTCATGGCTGCATATAAGCCATAAGAAAAGCTGCAGACTCTCCTGCTGTGCTTTCTTCCGGGGAAAGCAGTGTGCTGCAGTGTTATGAAAATTCTCCTGCAGTGCGTTCTTGGGGGTGGTAGAGCAGTGTGCTGCAGTGTTATAAACGTTAAGTTCTTAATTGGTTAGATCTATGCATCTTTTCCCTTGTCGTGAATGGTTTTTTGTTTTTTTTTTTTTTTGGTTTGTTTTGCTATTTTATTTTATTTTATTTTATCTTATCTTATTTTATTTTATTTTATTTTATTTTATTTTATTTTTGAGATGGAGCCTTAAGCCGTCACCCTGCGTAGAGTGCTGTGGCATCAGAGCTCACAGCCTCCAACTCCTGGGCTCAAGTGATTCTCCTGCCTCTGCCTCCCTAGTGGCTGGGACTACAGGCGCCCACCACAATGCCTGGCCATTTTTTTGTTGCAGCCATCATTGTTGTTTGGCCGTCCTGGTCTGGATTCGAACCCACCAGCTTGGGTGTCTATGGCTGGTGCTTTAGCTGCTTGAGCCATAGGCACCAAGCCGCTTTATTTCATTTTGTTTTGTTTTCTGAGTCAGGATCTCTTATGTTGCCCAGGTTGGAGTCCAGAGGCTGTTCGCAGACCCCATCATTGCACCCTGCAGTCTTGAACTCCTGGGCTCCAGTGATCCTCCTGCCTCTGCCTCTCATGTAGCTGGGACTATCGGCATGTGTCACTGTGTGTCACTCTGTGTCACTCTTGGGGCCTCTTTTAACTTCTCTCTTTTGAGGTTTTCAAATCATATAAACCCACAGAAGCCTTGTCTGCCCTTCATATGTAGATTTGTAATCCGCCTGTGTAGAATTTTTGTGTATGTTGTGAGCTATTTTTTTCTCCAGGTGGATTTCCAGTTGTCCCAGGAGTATTTGTTGAGAAGTTTATCTGTCCCCTTTATTCTTCATTCCTCACTTCTGTTGTAAACCAAGTGTGTATTCATATATCTGAATCTTTGTGGGATTGGTCTGTCTGGTTATTCACCTGTATCCCACCGTCTTATTATTGTAGCTTTATAGTAAATCTCACCCACCCATCTAGTTCTTCAAGAATGTCTTGGCTATTATTGGCTCATATAAATTCTAGAATAAGCTTGTCAGATTTCCCCCCAGAAAAATCTGTTAGAATTTTAACTGGAGTTGCATTGAACCCAGAGATCACTTTGGAGAGAATTGACATCGTCAAGTATTGAATTTTGTCATCTAGAATCACAGTGTATTTCCTGATTTATTTAGATCTTTGTTAATTTCTCTTAATGTTTTATAGTTTTCTCTGTAGTCTTTTTATATTCTTTATCTTTCAACTTTTAATTTGCTCCAGTTTTATATTTTCAAAAGATTTGTAAGAACAGAACTCTACAATGAATTCCTACATGCCCTTCACCTAGATTCTTCAAATGAACACTTTACCACATTTTCTTTTTCCCTCTCTCTCTTTTTCTGTCCATATACAAATAAACACACACACACATATCTCACCCTGACAACTTCTCTTCTGAACTTTTTGAGTGAAAGTTGTAGACTTTCACGCTGCACTTTTACTCCTAGACACCACGGTGTATACTTCCTAATAATAGAATTATTCTCCTACCAGACCACTGATAACAGTTATCAGTGATGTTTAAACTCTGCAGATTTTTCTTCAGAGTGCACAGATGATCCCGAGTCTGTCGTTCTCAGTGGCCATGAGCCTCATGTTACAGGCTGCACTCACGTGTCATGTGCTTTAGCCTGTGTCATCTGGGGCATTTCTTTATTTTCTTTTGTGTTTCATGACCTTGAAATTTTTGAATAATTCAGTTGTTTTGTAAAACACCTCCCAGTTTGGATTTGCCTGGTATTTCCTCATGATGAGATAAAGATTGTACGTTTTTGGCAGGAGTACCACAGACATGGTATGATGTCCTGGGGCTGTCTGCAGCCTTGCATGTAAGGTTACTATTTTCTGCTTTGTAATCGATAAGTATCTATCTTTGGGATAATGCATGCATTTTAAAATTAGATTATTTTATAGGTATTTGATAGTGTTTGATGCTATTATAAATATCTTTGACATGTTTTATAATTCTTTATTGTTGGTATATGGAAATGTCATTCATTTCTGTACGCTGATCAAATTAAAGAATTGACTTCCTCCTTTTATTTTCCTGAGTTTTTAAAAAAATCACACTTGACTCTTGAATTTTTTTGTTTTTTTGAGACAGAGTCTCAAGCTGTTGCCCTGGGTAGAGTACCATAGCATCACCACTCACAGCAACCTCCAGCTCCTTGGATCAAGCAATTCTCTTGCCTCAGCCTCCCAAGTAGCTGGGACTACAGGCGCCGGCCACAATGCCTGGCTGTTTTTTGGTTGTAGTTGTCATTGTTGTTTGGCAGGCCCGCGCTGGATTCAAACCGCCTGCTCTGGGGTATGTGGCTGGTGCCTTAGCCGCTTGAGCCACAGGTGGCTCTTGAATTTTATCAAACTTTTATACTGTTAATGTGATGAATTCTCATGATTGAGTTTTTAAAGTCACATTTGTTAGGCATTATTTACATCCAGTGAAACTCACCTTTTTAGGACAGTTTGAGATAAAGAATAGTTCCACTTACCCCCAAATTCCCTCCCGCCCCTTTGTTGTCAATTTCACTTCCCTTTCTTAACTCCTGACCGCCACTGACCTAATTTCTATCTTTATAGATCGGTTTTGCCTGTTCTAAAACTTCACGTAAGTGGGATCTTTTACTATTCTACGTATTCCTGGTTTCTGGCGTGTTTCGCTCAGCATGATGCGCTCGAGAGTCGTCCGTGTTGTCTGGCTGTCAGCATTTTGGTCCTGCCGCTCACCAGTTTTCCATCTGAGTATATGGGACATTTGCTTATCATTTGTTGATGGACGTTAGAATTGTTTCCAATTTAGGGTAATCACTAATAATTCCAGTAATGGTAAGCAGTATGTGAGGGTTCCGATTGTCCTGTATCCTTGCTAGCATTGGGTGTGGCCGGTGTAACTGTTCAGCTTTTCTGGTGGGTACATAGTGATATCTTAGGACTGTAATGTCCACATCTTTTCCTGCCCCTCTTTGACATCCATGATAATTTTGATGATCTGCTGCTGGAGTAACCCAGGTGTGTTTGTAATATGTTACACTTTTTACTTGTTAGGGAATTTGTCTTGCTGATACAGTCTGTCTTTGGTACCCATGGGTTCCACATCTTTGGATTCAACCAACTGTGATTGAAAATACTCAAAGAAAATCGCATCTTACTGAAAGTGTGCAGGCTTTTGTCCTTGTCATTGATTTCTAAACAATGCAGTATAACTATTTATATAGTATTTACATTGTACTAAGTATTATAGGTAATCTAGAGATGATTTAAAGTATGTGAGAGGATGTACATAGGTTATGTATAAGTGCTGTGCCATTTTGTGTGAGGGACTCGAGCATCTGGGGAGTTTGTAGCTATGAGGGATCCTGAAGCCAGTCCCCTGTGGATACTGAGAGGCACCTGTGTTTGTTTATGAGTTTTGCATTTGTATTCATGAGTTTTATTATCGGGGTTGCTCTGCCCTCAGAGTGAGCTGTGGGATTTTTTGCATGAGCGTTGTATAGGTACAAGGTGAGCAAGGAGGTATGTGGCACTTTTTCTAGGGTAAGTTCATAAACTTAATTGTCAGACCTCACACATGTCATTTTGTAGAAATTACTAGAGAAGCCACATGGCCGTGCTGTTTTCCTTGTGGAAAAGATTTTAAGAACAGACTTAAGTTTATGGAGTATTAATCTTATGTTTATTCTTTTGTTAACTTTGACAGGTTATTATTTTATTAGGAATTTATTTGTCTGAAATTTCAAATTTCAAGCTTATTAATAGGAAGTTGCTAAAAATGTCATTGTGATTTTTGATGTCTGCAGCATCTGTTTTCATTCTTGGCCTTGGTTATTCTTGCCTTGTATTTCTTTGTCTTACTAGTAGTCAACTTACTTCATTTTTTAGTCTTTGGTGAATCCAGCCCTGCTATGTTTTGTATTTGGAAAGTTAAGAGTTAAGCCCACTAATGAGCTCACAGTGGCAGATGAAGACGCTGCAGACCTTTCCACAAATGTTGCAAATTTGATTGCAGAAGTCTGGATTAGATTTTGATTTTGATGAAGCTCATTTCATGAACTATTTTGTTAGTGCTCAGACACAAAGTTGCAAAGACTTATATATAGTCTTTTCTTAACCCTGTCTTTTCTGTAAGTCTTATGGGCAGTTTTGCAGAATGTAAGAGCTTTGTACTGTTGTACCACATACTGCTATAAGATGATATTATAGAAGAAAAAAAGTGCATTTAGAATTGAGTATATGTGCTCACTAGGGCGCTGGCCACATACACCAGGGCTGGCGGGTTTGAACCCGCTCAGGCCTGCCAAACAACAATGACAACTTCAACAACAACAACAACAAAAATAGCTGGGCATTGTGGTGGGCACCTGTACTCCCAGGTACTTGGGAGGCTGAGGCAAGAGAATCGTTTAAGCCCAAGAGTTTGAGGTTGCTGTGAGCTATGACGCCATGGCACTCTACTGAGGGTGGCATAGTGAGACTGTGTCTCAAAAAACAAACAAAAAGAATTGTTGAGTATATGGTATTTCATCTAACCCTTACAGTAATAGTTTTGCGTCAGTATTGCCCACTGTGTGTAATGGCTTTTTAGAGTAGCTCTTACTGAATCAAAGCTATGCTTGTTCACTTTTTCAAATGCTGAATTATACTGTCCTGTAATTTAGTTAACACGCCTTTATTGTTAAATATTTAACTTTTAAGTTTACTCTTTTTTTGTCCTTCTTTCTCCTCTTCCTCCCTACCCTTCACCTCCTCAACCACCTCCTTCTCCTTTTAATCACCACTTAAGAGAATAGCTTTATAAACTTCCTTTAAAAAATTAATTTCCTGTTTATAATTGATACATAATTGTACGTGTTAATAAGGTACAGTGTGATGTTCAAATGTATGTTTGCATCATATAGTGATCAAACAGGGTAATTGCCACATCCATCACTTTAAACATTTTATCGTTTCTTTGTGGTGATAGCATTCAAAATCTAGCTATCTAGAAATACATTCTATGTTGTTATCTGCCATGTAAGAGAACAACGCCAGAACTGCTCTTCCTGTATGACCATAACTTTTTGACTGTTGATGAACCTACCCTGGTCCCCCTCCTCCCCTCCCCAGCCACTGGTAAGCACCATTCTACCCTATCCAGTTCATGAGGTCGACTTTTTAGGTTCCAGATAGTGAGATCTCACAGTATTTGTCTTTCTGTGCTTGGCTTTCACTTGACAGAATGATCTTAGTTTCATCCTTGGTGCTGTAAGTGACAGGATTTCGTTCTTTTTTTTTTTTTTTTTTAATCACTGAATAGTGTCCTGTCCTGTATCTATACCACATTTTCTTTCCCCTTTGATTTGTTGATCTTATATAAACTTCTGATTATTTTCTTAAGGATAAATGCCTAGAAGAGAGAATCTTAGGTCCAGACGTTCTTAAGGCTCTCCATATATGCATACTACTATCTTGCTTTTTAGAACTAGTGTACCAGTTTGCGTTTTTCATGACAGTGCTTAACAGGTGTTGCCTCCACCTCACCTTCATTAGCATTGAGTAGTACAAAACTTTTTTTTTCCTTCTAAATCCGTAGGAAAAAATAGTATCTCATTTTAATTTGTGTTTTTGGATTGCTGGTTAGATTGCCAACTTGGTCACATTATTGCTATTATTTTTCTGAGACGAGGTCTTGCTCTATTGCGCAGGCTGGAGTGCAGTAGTGTGAACGTAGCTCGCTGCAGCTTCTAACTCCTAGTCTCAAGCTGTTCTTCTTCCTCAGCTTACTGAGTATCTCATACTACAGCCTCATGCCCCCAGTGCCTGGTTATTTTTTTTAACTTTTTTGTAGGGACAGGATCTTGCTATGTTACCCAGGCTAGTCTTGAACTCTTGTCCTCAAACGAACCTCCCACCTCAGCATCCCAAAGAACTGGGATTACAGATGTGAGCCACTGCATATGGCCCACATTAAGTTTTATAGGAGTTTATTGGTATATACATATCTGGCATTTTTTGTGTTATAAGTAAATTTTAAATTACCAGTAAGTACAGATATAATTATGCAAGTATATGACTTTTTTTAATTGCTAGGTTTATTTTTCTACCACACTAGCATAATAGCTACATTTTTAATTGTAAGGAATAACTGATTGCAATTAGAAAAGTTTGGAGTCCCAGCTGGGTGCAATGGCCCACATCTGTAATCTTAGCACTCTGGGAGGCCAAGGCAGGTGGATTGCTCGAGCCCAGGAATTTGAGGTTTCTGTAAGCCATGACACCTTGACACTCTGCCCAGGGCATTGAGTGAGTCTCTGTCTCAAGGAAAAAGAAAAAAGAAAGGTTTGGAGTCCTGTGAATTTCTCATTTTGATCTCTTGCTCAGTTGCAGAATTTTCTAGGTAAGATTTTATATTTTAAGGAATTATGAACTTAGTATGTATAATGTATGTGTGTGGTTCTGTTCATGCTGGATAAAACTAATGATTTCCATGCCTTGTAAGGCTGTGAAGCCTGATTAAGTATCTGGAAATTATTAATTGTAATAGTATGTGATAAAAATGTAGTAAGATGTGCTATCTCAAGTAGTAAGAAAATGTTCATTTTTAAGTGATTAAACATAAGTTCTCCTACATTCCTTTCCTTGTAGGTTTGTTCTGTTAGTAAAAAGTATCTAATCAAGGAGACTTTGGTTTTTCAGCTGACTTAAGAGTGGAAAAAAGAACCTTGGGTTTTTTATAACCCAGAAAATAATTGGGTTATTTCTAGCCCAGATTTTCATAAGGATCTATTTGAATACCTGTGAAGCAGAAGCATTTGGGGTGAACATTTTTTTTCTTTTTAATTTTAGCTCATGCATTTTTATCTTTATTCCACTTTGAGTTAATTTTTTTTTTTTTTTTTTGAGGCAGTTTTATTATGTCACCCTCGGTAGAGTGCTGTGGTGTCACAGCTCGCAGCAATCTCAAACTCTTGGGCTTAAGCTATTCTCCTGCCTCAGCCTCCCAAGTAGCTGGCATTACAGGCACCTGCCACAACTCCTGGCTATTTTTTGTTGCAGTTGTCATTGTTGTTTAGCTGGCCCGGTTTCGAACCCGCCAGCCTCTGTGTATGTGGCTGGCGTTACTTTTGAGCTACACTAATTCTACCTATTTTAAAATGGCTTTCACAGTGCCATTTTTTAATTTTGGAATAAAAAAAATTGCATGTAAAGTGATTATATGTTAAAATGAAGAGTTTTTCCTCTGGCAGAGTATCTCTATCAGTTGGCTATGATGGAAATACACTGGCACAGTTGAGTTGACAGCTGGTTGCTGGACAAAGGGGAGCCTTGTCCTGGGTGCTCTGTGTTATGTGGCTGTGGATGAGTCACTGAACTTTCCTGTGCTTGTTTTTGTATTTGGAAATGAAAATAATAACACTGATTACCGATTGTTCATGTTATAAAAACAGTCAAATTCTGAAATTCTCCTGAAAAGTTGTCAGTTTTAAACACTGCTGTTATTTGGTTCTAAATTCGTGTTTTGTATTAGGATGGATGTATTTCATGGCTTGATCCAATCCAGTGCTTTTAAGTTATTTTGCTTTAGAGCAGCAGTTCTCAACCTGTGGGTCGCGACCCCCTTTTAACAATGAAAATACATTGCGGCATTAGGAAGGTTGAGAACCACTGCTTTAGAGATACTGATGAGTTACCCTGGATGATGAGATGGGTTTTTCAGTATCTTGTTAGCAAAAGAAGCTATTACATTATTCTTGAGAAGATAGGTTGGACTATGTAATTATTTTCTTACAAAGAAAGGAAAGAAGAGTTTGTATCACAGAAAGTAAGATCTCAAACCTTATTTCTGTTATTATGCCACAAAGTAACAACATTGTTTGCTCTCTGGCTTATTCAGAGTAGTAGAGTTTCTTTAAAATAGTTCTGTCTCTGCTTTAAAAAACCCAGATGTAGAACTATTTATTTAGATTTTAAAATATGGCATTAGCAAATATAGCTAAAAAAAAATTTTTTTTTTTGAGACAGAGTCTTATTATATCACTCTCGGTAGAGTGCTGTGGCGTCGCAGTTCACAGCAACTTTAGACTCTTGGGTTTAAGCGATTCTCTTGCCTTACCCTCCCAAGTAGCTGGGACTATAGGTGCCCGCCACAATGCCTGGCTATTTTTTTGTTGCAGTTGTCATTATTGTTTTTAGCTGGCCCAGCCGGGTTTGAACTCGCAAGGCTTGGTGTATTTGGCCAGTGCCCTACCCCCTGAGCTATGGGCGTCTCCCTAAAGTTTTTTTTTTTTTTTTTTTTTTGTGAGATTGTTACTCTGGGGTGGGTATAATGTGTGAAGAATGATCAACAATAGTAATGGTTCTGATAGTTTGGGTATGCATATTTTTCCTTTATTGTGCTTTTTCATTTGTTATATATGTTTGAGCATTTTTGTGAAACTTATTTTCTTTTCATAATGACTTTAACATTTAAAAGATCTCAGTTGTTCCATACCCTAGGATCTCTTTTCCTTTAAGGAACATATTTCCATTATTATAATGAAAATTAGAATACATGCAAGATGAACTGTGAACCTAAATAAAAAGAAAATAAGAATACAAATCAGTGGGAAAATAATTCAGTCATCCGATATATCTTATAGCAAACTTTTAAAGATTAAGTTAAAGAGGCTGGGTGCAGTGGCTCACACCTGTAATTCTAGCTCTGTGGGAGGCTGAGGTGGGTGGATTGCTTGAGCTCAGGAGTTTGAGAACAGGCTGAGCAATAGTAACCCTGTCTCTAACAAAAAAGAAAACTAGCCGGGCATTGTGGCAGGCACCTGTAGTCCCAGCTACTTGGCAGGCTAAGGCAAGAGAATTGCTTAAGCCCAGGAGTTTGAGGTTGCTGTGAGCTATAATGCTATGGCACTCTACAGAGGACAACATAGTGAGACTGTCTCAAAAAATAAAATAAAATAAAATACAGGTTAAGTTAAAATTCTTCTGTGAGAAATAATTATATTAAATATTGAGATTTTAAAGATAAAATGACAAATATGAAATTGTCAGATTAATCAAATTAAACATTCTTAAGGCAATGATGAAAGTAACAGTGATTTATTCTATAAAGTTTTTTTGTTAAACGGGGATTCTTATTGAACATGGAGAATTGTTTGCATACATTTATATCTTCTCTGTCTTCTGAAGCTTCATTAAGATGACAGCATAGGAATTTTTACAAAATTATAATTTTACAAGAGCAAAGAGATTAAAAGAAGCAGCAATAGCAGATGGACATTTCAGCACAGTTTTGAAAGATAGCAGCTCTGAGCCATAACAGTCTGATTTAGTTAAGCAGAGGAGTCTCTGCTCTGAAGAATCTCTGAGGTCTTGCAGAAGGGAAACTGAAGAATCCTTGAAAGACTTAGTATTCAGAGCTTCCAATTATTACAGAAAGTGAGGGCAATGACTCAGGATATAAAATAGTGTTACTAGGGTGAATGTATGTGAAGAGGTATTGGGCCTCCTGGTCCTTAACTGCCTTGCTGAGCTTAAGCTGAACTTCATCAGGGGGAGACCAACAGGTGATAATAGTTGGGAACATTCCTGCAGAAAGTTGAGTGATACTCAGTTGCTCTAGAACAGCGGTTCTCAACCTGTGGGTCGCGACCCCTTTGTAACACTGCAAATGCACCCTGCGTATCAGATATTTACATTACACTTCATAACACTAGCAAAATTACAGTTTTTTAATGCAACAAAAATAACTTTATGGTTGGGAGTCACCACAACATGAGGAACTGTACTAAAGGGTCGTGGCATTAGGAAGGCTGAGAATTGCTGCTGTAGAATAAAGTCTGTTAAGTCTCCAAATCCTTCCATGGAGTTGCTAGTCAGTTATACACTAACTTATAAATATGGATGGAAAACAAGGTAGGTGGAGGGAGACCTTTTTGTTTTTGAAAAAGAGAAGCAATTAGAAAAAAAAAAAAGGAAATGGACAATGATGGGAAATTCACAATGTGAGTGTAGAAATTAAATTTTCAGTAGAGGGATTTGAAAGTCAAGAGCAAGAATGTAGAATAAAGGGAGTAAAGAAAGAAAATGGAGAAGAGGAGAGGAGAGCAGCAGTCTCACAGAAGCATAGCGTTAGATTATAGAACTTTTGGAAAGAGAACAGAAAACAGGAAGATATTTTAAAAAATAGAAATGATATCAGAACATGTTTGAGTGGGTGGCATAATGAACTCAGCCAGTGCACACTCTGCCAAGTTACCAGGCGTAGAGCTCCCAGGTCGTGACACCGTCCTGGTCCTTCAAGCCTAGGGGTTCAGGAACCTGAAAGGAACCTGAAAGGCGTGGCAGTTCTTCAGTGTGACCTCAAAATACGGAAGAAAAATGACTTCCAACCCAGAGCTAATTATGAGTGTGTGTCCTCAATCTGTAGTGTTAAGTATGAAGGTGGAATGAACATCTTTTGAACGTTCAAGGACTCAGATATGCACCCAGGAGAGGAGTTGAGCTACGCCCGAGAGTGGCTTTAAAGGAGGAGGTTGGCGGGAGGCCCTGTTGTTGGTTACACGGGGCGGCCATGAAGTTCGTGTGCAATATTAAATCACACACTATTTTAAATAGCGCACAAACTTTATGGCCACCTTAGATAAGCCTTTTTGAATAGTATATTTGGCTTTTTAGAAAATAACATGTGTTCTTTTATCACCTTAATAAAATTAATGTAACTGTGTATCCTCGTGAATCGCTGTATTAATATTTAATTGTGATAGATTGTAATTGTGAATACTGCTTTAAGTGAACAGCTAAACTGAAAGGGGAAAAAAAAAGCATTGAGTGAGAAGAAATTCATCCTCATGAAGAATACTCAGTAGTTCTAATAGATTCTCTTCCAGGATGGTAATTCTTGTGTGTTAAGACTAAATTGTAGCTGAGTTGAATTTTAATTATTGAATAATCATTGTGTAATTAAGTCCGGAGGATGAATGAGATTATAAAACAGTAACTGAGTACTTGCACTATTCTGACTTAAAGTTTTTGGATCTATCCGAACGTTGTAACCATGGACTGGAAATAAGGTTGATAGTGTGAAGGCTCCAGACTGAATTAGGTGTTGGAAGGCAGTAACTTTGAAGGAAATGATGGGCAGCTGTGTTGGTGGTTAGGCTGAAGGCAGAGTGCCCAAAGCACAGTAGAAGAGAAGGTTTTTATTGTGAGATCTGCTTTAAAAAAAAAAAAAACCAACAAAAAAAAAACCCCAAACAGAAAAACAGTTTGCGTACTTTTAACTCTAGGGAAACTGAAGCCCTTTGACCCTATAAATAGCATTTCTTTGAGATACTGTCATGTTTTATGAGCTGGGAAGACATAAGGAGCTTTGGATCATGTAATCAGTATATTACATTTTAGAGTGATTGATTAATTTTCTTTGGGAAAAATTAACTATTTGAATCACTTTTTAAGTGCCTCAACAAAACCCTTGAGCTTTCACCAAACACATTTTATAGCACATAAATTGTGTTTGTCTCAAGTCCTGCTTTGAAAAATCAAAAACCCAGGTGTATTACTTCACTCAGAGACACTCCCAGGGTAGCGTTTGATTTACTTGGCTTACGGAAATCTACTTAAAAAAAACAACAACCCCAAAAACTAACTCCCACTTAAACTTTGCCAACTACTTGATTAAACTTTGCATTTTTATCTATGTTTTGAGGATGTACTATACCCCGTATTTCCTCAACTTTATTAATCCAACACATTTTTGAGAAATGCTAATTTGACAAGCAGTGAATGTATCTGACTTGAGAAATAGTTACAGACCAATTGATTGGAGCAATAGAAAAATCTACTTGAATAACAGCATTAAAAGATGATTACTGTATTGAATTTGCTAGTTAGTGGATTTCTGACACAAAATCCCACCAAAATTGTGGCCAATTCACAATCTTTAAGAATTAAATGTCTCATGTATGTATTAAGTTTTCATTTAACTTTATTTGACACAGTTACTAAGCCTATTAGTTTTTGTTTATACACTCACTAATTATTTGCTACTAATTAGTTTTTGTTTATGCATTCACCTGTCTTTGGTGTTTTTTCCTTCTCATATTGGATTCTTGCATATAATCTCTTTTGCCAGAGCTGATGGTCTTTCTAATATGCAAATCTAATTAGATGGCTGTCCACTGAGTGCAAGACTGCCTTTATCTGTCCATCTTTATCTTCCGCTAACCTTTTTCCCGTTCTCCCTCTCCATAAACCCTCCACTTAGACTAAGTATAGTAACACTTGCATCCGGTGTTTCAGCTTTCCGTTTCACGTCTTTGGATTTCTGCTTTTGCTATTCATTTGTCCAAAATACTCCTCCTCCCTGCTTCTCTGTTGAGATACTTAGACATTCAAGATCCAGTTTACTTTCCTCTCTCCCAAAAGCCTGAGTCCTCCTGGGACAGTTTCAGCCCTGATGCTCTCACAGCGGGTGCTTTACTTTCACTCCTCATTCGCATGGACCTCCTGGGTCAGGGAAGAAGGAAGATGTTTGTAAGCCAGAGAAGGACGGGATGATGGGGAAAAGCAATGTGGACATAGTGGAATTTGAGCCTATTTTTCTAGTTTAGCATCAGTGTTTGAAATTTCAAGATCAATATTAAAGAATTAGTTCTAGGGTGTTAATAATGGAAGCATGCAAGCAAATGTAGCTTTTTTTGTTTTGTTTTTTGAGACAGAGTCTCACCCTGTTGTCCCAGGTTAGAGTGCCTAGCTCACAGCAACCTCAAACTTCTGGGTTCACGTGATCTTCCTGCCTCAGCCTCCTGAGTAGCTGGGACTACAGGCAGCGGCCATAATGCCCGGCTGATTTTTCCATTTTTAGTAGAGATGGGGTCTTGCTCTTGTTCAGGCTGGTCTTGAACTCTTCAGCTGTGGCTTCCCAGAGTGCTAGGATTACAAATGTGAGCCACCTTGCCTGGCCAAATGCACTTTTAAAGCAAGAAAACATTTGCATTTAACCCCACTAATTTACATAATGAAAGGTTGTGTTTGTGTGTACCCTAGGGTTTGAATTCGGATATTTCTTTATTTTATGAAATTATGGCATTTCTTGCTTCTTGATTTTTGCCTGTTTTGGCATCTTATGTTCTTAAATGGGGAAAAGATGAGTGAGGAGGAGGTGAACGTGGCCTGACCTCACCCACTGTACTGTGCTTGTGGACAGCACCGGAGCAGTGCTGCTTTCTCCCCCAGCATCCGGGTGCCTGGAGCATTACCCCTGTGTTTGCCTGCCCTCGCAATCAGTTCAGGTTCTTCTAATGGCGGCAGGAGGTATGTTGTAATTTTATTTCTGTGTGTACTTTTTGTGTGTATGTGTGCGTGTGGGAGCAACAAGGTCTCATTCTGTCACCTCGGCTGGAGTGCAGTGGCCTCAAGCTTATTGCAGCCTTGAATTCCTGGGCTAAAGGGATCTCACCCATCCTGAGTTAGCTGAGACTACAGGTATGTGCCACCATGCTCAACGAAATTTTTAATTTTATTTTTTGTAGACATGAGGTCTCATTGTATTGCCCAGGCTGGTCTTAAATTCCTGGCCTCAAGTGATCCTCCTGCTTCCGCCTCTCAAAGTGCTTGGATAATAGGCACAAGCTCCCTCAGCTGGCCTCATTTTTTGTTTAGAAAAAGTAGGCTTTGGCTTTTTTGTTTAGAATGAGAAATACTAATTTTTTTTCTGGTGTTGTGCCTGGCACATAGTAGGAATTCAGAAAATTATTTGAAATAATTTCACTCCATGACTCACAGCCGTGTCCTGGCTCCACTCTCCCAAACAGTCCTACCGCAAGTGTATGACATTATGTACTGAAAAGATGATTACATTTGTAGGAAGACATATGTTTTTAATACACAGTCTCATCATCCTGTTGCACTCCAAGTAGTTTTTTATATTTATAGTCACAAGGTTTAAGTTTAGTTTCTCTGATAACCAAAGTGAGAACTAAAATCAAGTGAATTCCTCCGTTCTCTGCAGTCCCTGTTTTGGAATGAATTTTTCAGAGACTTAACATTTTATGTTCTGATTGTTTTCTGTCCGATTGGTGGTTACTAGTTGAGAAATAAACATTGTTCCTCAGGCCTGTACTTATTTTTCAGTTTGTCCTTTTAAAAGTTAGTGAAATGACTGTTGCCCACAGGGGTTGAGAAATACTATTAAATAATGTACCCTTGACAACTTTTAATCCTGTGACACTCGACTCATTTTGTGAAAAAGATTTATTGATTTCATTAAACATGATTGATTGCCTTGTTTTTTTTTTTTTTTAAACCCAAGCGTCTGGAGGAGTCAAGTACAATATTTACTGTTTCTTCCCTAGTTATCGAGACTGTTCTGTCAAAGACCTATTTCAGCAAATAATGAGCTTTTGCGGAGTTCTCCTGTGAAGTGGGAATTCCTAGCTAACTACCAACATTTACCTTCTTTTCCTTGGATTCTTATTTCTTTATAAGAATCTACCCTGAGACGTGTCACTGAGATCTTGCTGATTCTTTAACCAAAGAAAATTCAGAATGAGCGGAGGCTGAACAAACGTGAGTAGGTGAGCACGGTCACTGGGAAACATCATGAGATGTGTTCTCCAACAACACGAAGTCAGGCCAGGCCCTGGGGGCTGCTGAACAGAACTGAGGGGCCCAGCTCAAGGGCCTGCAGGAGCAAGGTGATCTCTTCAATCTATTTTCAGTATTTCAGCAAACCTAATGAAAGGTTTGTATTTGCTGTGGTGAAGCTAAGGTGTGAAATTTCCTTGCTTTTAGTTCTTTTTCTTATTGCAGTGATGCTGGTTATTTTGTGGTTGGCAATACTATAAGATTAATTTTTTCATTTATTAAACGTGTAACGTGTGCCAGACATTCTTCTGGAGTTCTACATTTGTAGCAGTGTACAAAACAAAATCCTGGCTAAATAAGTGGGCTGTGTAAGTCTGTCAAATGTTACATACTGTAGGAAAAACAAAGTAAGGAAGCAGAATTGGGTGTGCTGGGTTTGAGTGGGTAAGTGGGTTGCTAATTTATTTTATTTTATATTTATTTTATTTTATTTATTTTTAGACAGAGTCTCACTATGTCACGTGGTAGAGTGCTGTGGCATCACAGCTCACAGTAAACTCAAACTCTTGGGCTTAAGTGATTCTCTTGCCTCAGCATCCCAAGTAGCTGGGACTACAGGCCTGTACATATTTTTCAGACACACACCTGGCTATTTTTTTTTTTGTAATTGTCATTGTTGTTTGGCAGGCCCAGGCTGGGTTTGAGCTCGCCAGCTCCGGTATATGTGGCTGGCGCCCTGAACTACAGGTGTGAGCCTGTGGGTTGCTGTTTTAAAGAGAATAGTCAAGGAAGGCTTAACCCTAATGCTGTCTCTCCCCCGCAGAAGACCCAGTCAGATCAGCCAGTGCCAGTCCTGAAGTGGGCAGCTCCGTGTTTTCCTCCGTGCAGCCAGGAGTCACGTGTGGGTCAGTGGAGTGGGAGGGAGAGTAGGAGTCCACAACACCAGAGAGGTCACAGGCAAGAGGGACAATTGTAAAGAGTTAGGCTTTTATGTGAGATGGGAAGCATTTGGTGAATGTTGAGCAGGAATTATAAAAAGTGTCAAATTGTTCCAGTGACAGCTGAGTCTGTTGGGGTGAAGGGGGCAGTATGGAAACCCGTCAGGAGCTGTTACCTTAATGAGAGATGTTGTTGAGGGCCAGGGTGGCGAGAACTAGTCAGATTCTAGGAATAATGTGAAGCTAGAACCAACAGGATGTGCTGTGAGATTGGATGTAGAATGTGAGAGGAGGAGACAGCCAGGGATGATTCCAGGGTTGGGCGTGTGCACCTGTGAGAATGAAGTTGAGGAACAAATTAAAAGGGGGACAGGTGGTCAGTTTAGGATATGAAAAGCAGGTGATGACACATTGTAGAGTAATAGCCACTGGAGACTCAGGGTGGAGAGGGTGGGACGCTGGGGGTGGGCAGACAGAGTGGTTTTAGATAGGAGTAAGAATACTTTGGCATTAGTAACAGAACAGAAAACAATATGGGCACAGATACTGATTGGTAAGTAGACATGGTGGTGAGAGCTTGAGGCATAGTTAATTATTTATTTATTTATTTATTATTATTATTATTTTGAGACAGAGTTTCACTTTGCCACCCTCCGTAGAGTGCCATGGTGTCACACAGCTCACAGCAACCTCCAGCTCTTGGGCTTAGGCGATTCTCTTGCCTCAGCCTCCCGAGCAGCTGGGACTACAGGCCCCCGCCACAACGCCTGGCTATTTTTTTGTTGCAGTTTGGCCGGGGTCGGGTTCAAACCCACCACCCTCTGCATATTGGGGCCAGCACCCCACTCACTGAGCCACAGGCGCCGCCCCATAGTTAATTTAAAGATGAGAAAATTTGCATTTGTGTTTCTAGAGATAGTTCAGTACAGTGGTTCTCAACCTTCCTAATGCTGTGACCCTTTAATACAGTTCCTGTGGGTCGCGACCCACAGGTTGAGAACCGCTGATTTAGTAGCTACTGCCTTCCAAGCATGCCATGGTGTGTGGTTGGAAATAATCAAAGTGGCCCTTGAAAAGAAATTTGAAAAAATAATTTAAGTTTCTCATGTTGTAGAAAATCTAAATGTACTTATTGCATGTTTATATTGATATGTCATTTAAGCAAGAAATGATAACAGAAAGGTATTTTACAAGTGATTCAAGAAATGAAAAGTTCCAAGGAAAAGCTCCCATCCTTTTGACTATCTCCCTGATTCTCAGCTCATTATTTAAATGTAGTGCTCACTGAAAGACAAAATTAGCTTTCTGTAAATGGTACGTTTACCTTTTAGCACAGGCCACTCAAGGTAATTTGCGTTTTTTTATAATCTCATTAAAATATTTAAATCCAAATAAAAATTAAGACTTCACAAGCAAGAAATAAAAATATGTTAATGTTTACAAAAGAAGTAACGAGGGTTTTATATATCATTTAAACTGTATTTATGTCTTATGCCATTAAAAAATAGGTGAGGACAACATGGTATTGTGTAATAGTTGTTTTCCAGATCTGGTGACAATTATAAACCACTGTACAGGGGGAAGCTCAATTAGGCAAAGCTGTGTAGTGAAGTGGTGCGAGTTTGGACTTGGGATCACACAGGATTCAAATCTGCCTCTGCCCTGGTTTCTGAGCTGTCTCTGTTTGGGCAGGTTGCCTAAACTTTTGAACCTCTGTTTCCTTTTTTATAAAATGGGGATAATAGCTGTCTCCTAGAGTTGCAAAAATTGAGATGACATAAAAATTGTACATTTTAGTACAACGTCTAGTGCACAGTGGGTTTGTGAAATGTTGTGATTTTGTTGTTTCCTTTGACCTGGCTGAGTTGAACTCCATACTAGCTGTGAGAAAACAGTGGAGTTTATCTTTAATTCTGTTACTGTGTGATACATGTACACGTGTGCACACACAGATGATACACACTCGCGCAGCCCAAGCCCAGGTTACTGACGTTAGTACAGCTTAAAAAATCCTTAGTCTTATGAATTACATGAGGACTTTACTGAATATCTTAGATTTTATTGGCTCATTCGTGAAAGAACGATAGACATAGTTGAACAGTGTCATCTGCTCTTTCTTTTTAATTTGTGCATCTCTTAGTTGGGTCTTCCTGATCACTAATATTTGAGATTTTATTTCAGTATTATCTTTTTCTTTCATTTAATTAGTTCTTATCTCAGGAGGAATATATTGCCTGGATTGGACTCAGGCTCACTGTCTTTTTTAAAAAATTATTTATTTATTTATATTTGGGAGGCAGTCACTCTCTTGCCCAGGCGAGAGTCCTGTGGCGTCAGCCTAGCTCACAGCAGCCTCAAACTCCTGAGTTCAAGCCATCCTCCCACCTTGGCCTCCCAGAGTTCTGGGATTGCAGGGGTGAGCCACCATGCCTGGTCCCAAACTTCTTAAAATGATCTCGCTACTTGTAGGTGAAAATCTTCCACTAATATGTGGGGGATATTGGGGAAGAGTTAAAATGCCAGAGATACGTTTAAAAGGCTGGGGATTGTTCAGGCTTCTTACCACCTTGGTTAATGACAGAGTAGGGTTCTGCTCACTGGCAGACCTTTTAGTCTTTGAAAAATCTGTATCAAGGGCTGTGATTTAAACTGTAAAATGTTTCAGTTTGAGCAGAGTGGAACCTCAGTTTGAGCAGTATGGAACCATTTTACCCAGGGCTATCTGGAGAAAGAGGTCTTTATTTGGTCTGTAGAACACCTTGGTTCTTGGAAATTTGGTTGTTCCTTTCATTAACCACTTTTTGGGAGCCCAGCATTATCCCTAAGTAGAAAAAGTGAATTATAGTCTTAAGTCTTTTACTAATTCCTTTTTTTGAAAGACTAACACATTTTTTGGTTGTCGTTTTGAGACAGAGTCTCATTTTCTTGCCCTAGGCTACAGCTCTGTGGAGTCAGCCAGCTAACACCAACCTCAAACTCTTGTGCTCAAGTGATCCTCCTGCCAGAGCCTTCCAAGCAGTTGGAATTACTACAAGTAGGTGCCCACTACAAGGCCTGGCTGATTTTTTTATTTTTAGTAGAGACAGGGTCTTGCTCTTGCTCAGGCTGGTCTTGAACTCCTGAGCTCAAGCAGTCCTCCTGCCTCAGCCTCCCAGAGTGCTAGGATTATAGGCCTGAGCCGTTGCACTTGGCATAACCAGCAACTTTTAAGAAGTAACTTTCAAGTCTAGCACAACTAAGTCTGTTTGGGATGTACTCATTGGATAATAAATCACCTAGAAAAAATTAATATCTTGCTATTATATTCTGCTATTTTAACATTGGTGAAAGACACTTTGAGCTTTTCGAAGTAAGCTGGAATGTTTAGTTTCTGAAGAATGCAGGGTTTTTTCTAGAATAGTCTTACTTTTTTGGCTAGCTTGTCTGTAAATATTGTCTACTTGTAATATTTGAATTATGTCTAAATCCAGATCTGTTTGGTGATAGTAATTTATTCAGGAGTTTCTGCCTGAAACATAGTTTATGATTTCTTCTCTAAAAATCTGTAAGAAATTCATTAAACCAATTCTCACAATTTAGATTACATGGCATTTTTAGTAATTTTCCTGATAGTATCATTTTTCGAATCTTCTTTTAAGACATTTTAAAATATTTAATAACCATATGATAAACTTAATAATAAAATGTTAAATACCGGCTTTTATTTTACACTCTTTTTTTTGGTTGGCACATTAATCTTAGCTCTACCAGTTAAGATGAAGTTAGCCTTGATGTTTGCTGTTTTTATGAATCGAGTGGTAATGCACTTAGCTCCAATTGTTCCATTGGAGTTTCTTAGGTTTTTGGAAGTCACTTTGTAAAAATGGTCGCTTAGGAGGACCAGAGCTCTGATCATGGGACCTTCAGAGGGGTATTGTAGCTGGTGTAGACATTTCTCTTTTACTTATACTGAAAAACAATTTATCTCTATATTTTCGCATCAGTATCTCAGCCTAAAGCAGTGCCTGGCACATAGTAGGTCCCGAATATATATTCATTGAAAAAATGATCAAATAAATATCAAAACTATATCTTTATTAAGTTGAGATAGTTAAGTTTTGGATCTTATTAATCTCAAGATGTTTTCTTTTTGTTCTGAGTTTGGACTTAGTGGCGGGCATTCTCTCCCCAGTTAATGACTGTTTATTGTTAATAAAGCCAAGGTGGTCACAATTATTTAAATACCAATGTTTTCTTAATTAATAATACAGTATTATACCAATAAGATAATTGCCATACTTTGTACTGAAGAATTCTAACTTCTAACTAGGGTGTGTTTCTAGGAAGGCTTTCTCAAAGGCAGGTTAGTTACTGAGGGGAACCCTGTTGAAATGTTTTTTGAGAATTTTGGTTTAGAATTTATTTGGTATAAATAAAATTCTTGTGGCTCTGAAATGCTCAATGGAAGATTGTGCTAGGTACACACAAAAAGCAGGACCCACAGCCCACTGTTGCCTGGTACCCAGGTTCCTCACAGTATCTGGACCTCAGGGAAGCTCATATCAGGATAGTCTGATACAGGTCAGAGGAGCTGCCAGGTTGAATTCAGTATGGTGCCAAAGGTGCACATAACATTGTCTTGATCAGCAAGGCCAGTGCCTGGCCAGATGAGAGAGTAATCTTCTTAAAAGGCAAATTTGGGCTCAGTGCCTGTAGCACAGTGGTTACAGTGCCAGCCACATACACAGCGGCTGGAGGGTTCGAGCCCAGCCCGGCCAGCTAAACAACAATGAAAACTGTGACAAAAAAATAGCCAGGTGTTGTGGGAAGTGCCTGTAGTCCCAGCTACTTGAGAGGCTGAGGCAAGAAAATCACTTAAGCCCAAGAGTTGGAGGTTGGTGTGAGCTGTGACGCCATGGCACTCTACCAAGGGCAGTATAGGGAGACTCTTGTCTCAAAAAAAAAAAAAAAAAAAAAAAAACGGCAAATTTGATACATCTACCCCACCTCTCTATACTCCCTCGTCCCCACTGCCAGAATTTAAGATCTCTGAGGGCAGGGATTTTACCAATTTTATTTACCTTTCTATTCCAAGTGATTGTTTTCCTGTTAGCTTGAAAGCTCCCTGAGGTCAGACAACCTGCCTCAGTTTCTCACCATTATATCCTAGCACCTAACAGAGCATGGTATGGAGTAGATAGCTAAGTAGATTATCCTTACAGAATGGAGGACTCCAAGGCAGTCTTAGAAGGGTTCTGCTTACCCTGTTTCTATCCTCCTCTTGGTATTTTGTAAGCCCAAACCCAAATTACTTGTATCGAGTGCTCAATTTCTAATGCCCTCACTAGTAAAATGTAAGGTGGTGGTATATAACGCAACTGTTATATTTTTTGAGGCAGAGTTGGGTCAAGTGATCCTCTTTTTTCAGCCTCCAGAGTAGCTGGGACTACAGGAACCCCGCTATTTTTAGAGACGAGGTCTGCCCCTTGTTCAGGGTAGTCTCGAACTCCTGAGCTCCAGCGACCTGCCCGCCTCGGCCTCCCATAGTGACAGCTGTCCTTTTTAAAGGGACTAGGGACATGAGTGTGTGTGTTTTTGTCACTCTCACTTGTAGTATGTTTGTTCCCCATGGAGCCTCTTGGTTCTGTTTTTTGTCTTTTAACAAAGAATGAATGAAAAGTGACTGAGGTGCCTCTGACAAGGCTTCTGTAGCTCCCCTCTGCATTGCCCTAGTGCTTGCTGTAAACATGCAGTATCAGTTGTCAGTTAAATAGTAAACATAAGCTAATTTTCAGTTGATAGTGATGCATTGCCTCTCTTAGAAGAACTTTAGGAATCTCAAGAATTTTAATTCCTAACCCCATTGATTCTTATCATTTCTTTAGTATTTCTGCAATGTGTATGAGGTAAGTTTTAATGTGTTTAAGGTTCTTTACCACAGCACTAGGAAGGTAGACTGTCGTTTTGAAATACCCTTTGCTCTTCAGGGACAGTAGCTCAAGCCTTTAATCCCAGCACTTTAATCCTTCCCGAGGTGGGAGGATCTCTTGAGGTCAAGAGTTTGAGATCAGCCTGGGCAATACAATGAGACCCATTTTCTAAAAAAAAGGAAAAAAGTTACCTGGGCATATGCTAATTTTAGTTCTGTAGTCCTAGCTGTTAGAGAGGCTGAAGGAGGAGGATCACTTGAGCCTAAGAGCTCTGCACTCCTATCTGGGTGACAGAGCAAGACCCTGTCTCTAAAATTAATTAACTTCTCTTTACAATGTCTTTTTAAGTACCCTTCATATGCAGACATGTTTAGTTAGAACTAACACAGATTGCATGGGCGTTCTGAAAGATTTTCTGGTAGCAAATCTGGAAGAAGTTTATCTTCTTTTGTGGTCTCAATAAATGAGATTTCATGAGTGCAGGAAAATTTTATATTGTAAATATTTATGGTTCCAAAACCAAATTAAACGAAGACATCATAAAAGATAGTTATTCTAGTAAGCCTTAACACTGGAAGTGGCCAAGCTTTTTTCTTCTCTGCTACACATTGGAAGAGTAAGTGTTGTCTTCAGCCACACAGTAAATACACAAAGACTAAGGAATAATGCCACAGACACATGCATGAAACCAGAGAAACTCGTTTTCTCACTATTGTGGCGTCTGGGCATCTGAGGCTGGTGCGTGGGCAGGGGTGAGTTCTGGTCAGCGTCTTTCCTGGATTGCAGGAGGATGCCTTGCTGTGAGCTCATACCGCCTTTCCTGGGTGTACATCGTCTTCCTCTCATAAAGCCGCCAACCATTCTCATTAGAACCCTGCCGTTCTGACCTTGTTTAACCTTATTTACCTCCTAAAAGCTCTGTATCCAGATGTAGTCCCGTCAGGGGTTAGGGCTTAAACACAGGAATGTAGGAAGAACAAAATTCAGTTCACATCAGACACATGCACTTAGTTTTCAGTTCATCGCAGGGGGTACTGCAGGAGGGGAGAGATGGTATGGGACTCAACTCTTGACTACAGTGAGGATAGCTGAGGGCTATGGCCAAAGAGCAGAGTGAGGGGGTCAGTGGACAGGTGGAAATTACCAGGAGGAGACATCAAGGGTATGGAGATGCTTCTAAACTGATTTACCAGGATTCTTGCTGAAGGCAGGTCAAGGACTTAATGTTCCTGGCTGGGGAGTGGTGGGACTCTGGAACTTGATCAGATATCAAGGGTAGGGAGTCTCTCTAAATTCATTTTGCAGAATTCTTGCTAAAACTGGGCTTGGCAAGGACAGGACAGAGAGGGAGAGCTAAGGTCAAGGCCTTGTCAAGTAGAGGGCTCAGAGGAAAGTTTGGTTCAAGGAGAGAGTTTATCCCTACTCAGCAGTTTTTGTGTACACAACCTTAACCGTTCCTGGTGTTTCTTATTCCAGAGACCTCTCTCTGTCTTCCAGAGAATAACCTTTAGATAATTTCTCTTGGTGGTCAGGAGGCAGGGTATTTGCCCAGCAGGGTGACGTATATGTGGTTGGTGTAAGTGCGTCTCTTTCTCGGAGAACTATCACCTACTCTTCGTTATTTTAGGTTCCTTTCAGCCTGATTCTAGAACTGCGTTGTACTGTAGTTGGTGTGTCTTTTGAGGATTCTGTGGCATAGTTTGGGTTGGTTTTCATCTTTCCATTTCCTGACTGGGTATTTAGCTCTCCTAGGATTGCTAAGTTAGTTGTCTCTCAACCGTTTGCTTTCCAGCTCACAAAACGTTGCTGATAATAGGCTCTTCTTTGGTTCTCCCTATCCTTGTGGGGCTGATACCTTTTTAAAGAGTCTCTTTACTTTCGATTTAGGGGTTTGATGAAGGAGCGACGTTACGTAGATGACTTTAAATTTGTTAACTGGGAAGCTGCAATAAACAGTTTAAATTGGGAAAGCAATTTGAATAGTTCCAGGGAATTCACCAATCTTTTTCTTTTCTTTTCTTTTCTTTCTTTCTTTCTTTCTTTCTTTCTTTCTTTCTTTCTTTCTTTCTTTCTTTCTTTCTTTCTTTCTTTCTTTCCTTTCTTTCTTTCTTTCCTTTCTTTCCTTTCTTTCCTTTCTTTCCTTTCTTTCCTTTCTTTCTTTCCTTTCTTTCCTTTCTTTCCTTTCCTTCCTTTCCTTCCTTTCCTTCCTTTCCTTCCTTTCCTTCCCTTCCCCTCCCTCCCTCCCTCCCTCCCTCCCTCCCTCCCTCCCTCCCTTTCTTTCTTTCTTTCTTTTTTTTTTTTTGAGACAGAATCTCAGTCTAGTCGCCCTGGGTAGAGTGCCATGGTGTCATAGCTCACAGCAACCTCAGACTCCTGGGCTCAAGCGATCCTCTTGCCTCAGCCTCCTGAGTAGCTGGGACTTACAGGTGCCCACCACAATGCCCAGCTAATTTTTTTATTTTTGTAGAGTTGGAGTCTTGCTCTTGTGCGGGCTGGTCTTGAACTCCTGTGCTCAGGTAATCCACCTGCCTCGGTCTCCCAGAGTGCTAGGATTACAGGCATGAACCACTGCATCCAGACAAAATTTGCCAATCTTTTTTGGATTTGGGGTTTTTTACTTTGCTGTGATTTTTCTTTTTCAGATAATTATTCCTAAATGATCCCCTACGAGTATTCTGTCATTTTCCTTTGTCTTTACAAGTACCACAAGACCATTGCCTTGAAATTGTTGGCTTCAAATAAGGGACATGCGGGTGCAACCAGTATCTGTTGGGTGGCATTAGAATGGTGATCTCAGTTTTTTGTCACTTAATCCTCGTGGCAGTTCTGTAAGGTACATGATATTATCCCACAGAATGGATAAGGATGAAGATAAAAATCAGAGAGGTTAAGTAACTTGCTTAAGAGCTAGCCAAAGTCCTAGAGCTGAGCTGCAAGTTTAGGTTTTAAGACCTTTCAACTCTTGATAGTCTACCCTCTCCTTTTACTTGTCCCAAACTGTGTGAACAATTTGTTCATTCACCAGTGAATATTGGGTTGCCTGCTGTGTTCTGGGCCTTAGGGACACAGGAATATTCCATGCCCAGATGGAACAGAAGTGCCATGGTCAGATTTACCTTTCAGTGGGGTTACGAATGATCTCTGTGGGTTGGCAACAATAGAGACAGACAGCTCAGCAATTACTGAAGGTCCGATAAAAGGCTGTGTTGGTTTGGACTAGGACGGCAGAGGAGATGCCGAGAAGTAGGTGGATCTGTGATGCTTTTGGGAGATAAAGCTAGTAAGATTCTGTGGGTAACATGAATTTGGAAGGAATTGAGGATGGCTCCAGGTTTGATGTGAGCTGAGTATTGACGGTGCCTTTACTGATATGTGGAGGAACAGGCTAGGGTGTTGGACCAGTGTTCCATGTATTAGATACATCCAGGAGGAGGCGCCAATTAGGCAAGCAAACGTCTGGGAACTAAGTGGGTCTGGGCTGGAGAAATAAATTTGGGAATCGCTCACATATAAATGGCATTTAAAGCTGTGGGACTAGATGTCTAGGGGGGAGCATGGATGTGTATGAGGTAATGTGGCTCCAAAGCAGGGTTGTTGACTCACTTCTCTGGACAATCCTGATGTAGTTTGTTAACTGGGAATTATACTAATAGCATTTGCTGGATAGGGGCAGCAGCCTACCCTGTAGCCACTGCATGGTTAAGGCATTAACCAAGAGCACATTGCAAACACAGCGTAGTTAGCAGCTTTTTAACTGAACCGTGTGCCAAACGTCCTGTCAGGGGAGATTATACATGAAAGCGTCTGTGTGGATATCCCAGATTTGAGAGGAAGATTAAAGCACATGAATCAACTCCTCTTTAAATATAGATAAGTAATGAAAAGATAAGTTCCCATTGAGATACTGAAACGGGACATCTGGGCCCACTTACTAGAGGATTGACTATCACACACTCATCTTACGGCATCCAAGTATTTTGCATGTCATGGATTTTTCTGGCTACTCTGAATAGACAGAATTATAAATTTTAAAACTCAGAATACCAAGTATGAAAAAAAGACAGTTGAACAATTAGATTTCACAGCAATTGCAGTAGTCATTCAGGGGACTGCTACACACCACAGGAGAGGTGGATGTGTAGAATACCAGAGACATTAAGTGGAATGAAAGTGTCTAGACACAAAAGCACACGTGCTGTATGGCCTCATGTGTATGAAGTCCAAGTACACATGGGGCTGACAGAGCAGTGGGGTGACCGCAGGCGCTGGGCTGACCAGAAGCAGGCGTGAGGAGGTTTTCTAGGGCCCTCCAGGGGTCCTGCATATCGAGTGGGGTGTGGTTGCATTCATCTGTCCAAATCTGTGAGCCTGTATGCTTAAAAGTGCATTTAATTGTATGTAGGTCATTTTCTTTATTTATTCTTGAGAGAGACCAAGTCTCACTCTGTAACCCTAGGCAGAGTGTAGTAGCATCATCGTAGCTCTTTGCAACCTCAAACTCCTGGGCTCAAGGGATCCCCTGCCTCAGTCAACTGTATAGCTGGGATCACAGGCTCATGCCACAATATCCAGCTAATTTTTCTATTTGTAGTAGAGGTGGGGTCTTGCTCTTGGTCAGGCTGGTCTCCAACTCTTATTTATTTATTTATTTATTTATTTATTTATTTATTTATTTAAAATAGAGACAGAGTCTCACTTTATTGCCCTTGGTAGAGTGCTATGGCGTCACAGCTCCCAGCAACCTCCAACTTCTGGGCTTAGGCGATTCTCTTGCCTCAGCCTCCCGAGTAGCTGAGGACTACAGGCTCTTGCCACAATGCCTGGCTATTTTTTGTTGTATACCCGCCACCCTCGGTATATGGGGCCAGCGCCCTATCCACTGAGCCACAGGCGCCGCCCCAGTCTCCAGCTCTTTTGAGCTCAAGCCTTCCTTTTTGCTTTGGCCTCCCAGAGTGCTAGAATTACTGGCATGAGTCACCATGCCTGGCCTGTGTGTAAGTCTTTCCTTAATGAAAATCAACAAGAACAACAAAAACAGTTTTGGGTTTTTTTTTTTTTTTTTTTTTTTTGTTGAGAAAGAAAGGGAAGGTTTATTAATTTGCCAACAAATGGGGACGACGGAGACACCCTGTCTTAACATGCTGTATAAGCTGAAAGACAGGGTGAGAGGAGGGGAGGGGTCTCAGCTTCCTTGTAAACCCAGTATTTTGAGTGGTTCTAAGAGCGACCATAGGGAGCCATTCCTGCATTCTCAGAGTGGAAGCAAAGTGTTCTAGGGAAAGTAACCTCTTTTTTTATCTTATTTTATTTATTTATCTTTTTGGAGACAGAGTCTCACTTTGTTGCCCATGGTAGAGTGCAATGGCATCATAGCTCACAGCAACCTCCAGATCTCTTGTCTCAGCCTCCCACCACGATGCCCGGCTATTGTTTGTTGCAGTTTGGCCAGGGCCGGGTTTGAACCTGCCATGCTCGGTATATGGGGACCGTGCCCTACCCACTGAACCAGAGGCACCACCCATCTTTCTATCTTTTTTTTTTTAACTCTTAGCTGTCTTTACACAATAACATCTGCTCCTATGACTGTTTAATTTACTGTGCAAACCAGAATTCTTTAGGCAGTAAGAGGAGTGGCTCTGATAAACCATGCTGGGACAGCAGGTGAAAACTGTGGTGGCTGCTTTTTCCATTTTAGTCAGTGTGTACCACACACTGCAGTCACTGCTTCGGGCAGTGGGGGTGGGGGATGTTACCTGAAGGTGGAGCAGCTTCTGCTGGGCCTTATCTAAAGGACAAGGGGGTGTGGCCAGGGGCGGGAGCGGGGTGGGGGGAATTCTCTGTGGCCGGAGCAGATGTGTTTCTGTGAGTTGTGATGACCTGAACTTTCAAAACAGATATATCATTTGTTTTATATTTCTAGTTATTCATGCTGCTTCATTTGTTCCTTTTAAATAGGAGACAGTGGATAGCCCCCTTCAAACATGGAGGATGGAAAGCCGGTTTGGGCACCACACCCCACAGATGGGTTCCAGATGGGCAACATTGTGGACATTGGCCCTGACAGCTTAACAATTGAACCTTTGAACCAGAAAGGCAAGGTGAGTTTCTCAGAAAGATGTCAAAATGTGATTTCTTTGAAAAATAGTGTTGGTTTTTTTTTTCTTCAAAAGATAGGCGTCTGCCATCTTAATGAAGAAGTACTGATATTCCTGGCACAATATAGGGAAAGCAAATTCCTGTAAGTGAATCTTAGTTTTCTGCTGACTTCTTTGATTAAATCAGCACCACTCTAGGGGAAATATAGGGTCTTCTGATAAAATCAGAAATTTAGTGAGTCTTCCATTCCTTCCTCCCCCACACCTCTTTCATCCTCCAGTTGTTTTATTTATTGTTGTTATTACTAAAGTGATCAGCATTAGTTGTATCTATAATGTATTCAACATGTTACGAGGTAAAAAATATAAAAAGTAGGTGGGGTGATATTATTAAATTTTGCTTTTACTTTAGCTTCTAGATAAGGTCTGTTTAAAAAGCTTTTTATTTACTTACACTTATTAGCATGGATTTGGATAATTGCATTTCTGTTAGGTAAAGGCACTTAAACCTATCCATCTACTATTATTTTTGTGTAATGATAGTTTTTAAAATGTAAAAATACGTGTCAATTCTGTATGTATCAAATCTTTTTACTTTTATGCTTTGATGTGAACTAGATATTGCAAAATGCAAGTTTGGGGGAAGAGTGACCATGAGTTATGAATTGCTTACAGAGAAGGCGTCAGTTGTAAATATCTTTCAGTCTTCATGGGAACTGGTAGGGTCTGTTTTTGTGGGAGAACTTCACCCTTTTCAGTTTAATAAGTATTCCTGCTAAATAGTTCTGACTAAATGAAATTTGTGGATGTCATTTGTTCACTTTGGACCGCACACGTTCATGAATAATTTATACTCTGCCGATACTTGGTTAACTAACGCCATATGACTGCCATCCTTCTGGGAACCTTAGAAAAACAAGGTGGATCTCTCTTGAGGTCTTTTCACAGAGAAAACTATTCTGTTACTGTAAACAACCCAGGAACTGAAATGCATAATATATAATGTGCCATGTTAGAGGAGGCCAATTAAAGATACCCTCAGGAAAGGAAAGACAAAGTGTTTCTGGTTTTTCCCGCTTATTGACAGATACCTTTTTGTACTTACAATGCAGTACATGTTAAACAAAAAGAAAGAATTAGAACAATAAGCCAAATTACTTGATATATTCAATGTCTTTTGATTTTTTTTTTTTTTTTTTTTCCTGAGACAGAGTCTCACTCTGTGGACACAGGCTAGAGTGCTATGGTATCATCACAGCTCACAACAATCTCAAACTCCTGGGCTCAAGATATCCTCCTGCCTTAGGCTCCCAAGTAGCTGGGAGTACAGGTGCCTGCCGTGACGTGGAGCTAATTTTTCTATTTTTAGTAGAGAAGAAGTCTTGTTCTTGTTCAGGCTGGTTTCAAACTCCTGAGCCCAAGCAATCCACCTGCCTCAGGCTCCCAGAGTACCAGGATTACAGGCATGAGCCACTGTACTTAGCCAAAGTCCTTTGATTTTTATTTAAAATATTTTATGAGCATTGTAAATCAGGAGGCCAAAATGAAATGAAGGGTATATTCTCTAACATTCTGTTACATATATTCTCTTATAGCCACAGATGACAAAATAATTCATTTCAAATACAGAAGAAACTTGATTTGTGCAGATATGCTTTTTCATATTTCAAATATTTTAATGTGCTGTAAGTTATGCCTTATTAGGTGCATATGTAGAACCAATAAAATAGTTTAAATTATGGAGTTATACAAATTTTGTAATTCTGTAAACTAAAGTGGAAGCTTCTTTTCACAGAAATCTTTTTTGAGGATTAACAAATTCTCAAGGATTACTTTTTATTTATTTATTTATTGAGACAGAGTCTCACTATGTAGAGTGCTGTGGTGTCACAGCTCACAGCAACCTCAAACCCTTGGGCTTAAGCAATTCTCTTGCCTCAGCCTCCCAAGTAGCTGGGACCACAGCAGGCACCTGCCACAATGCCTGGCTATCTTTAGTTGCCGTTGTCATTGTTGTTTAGCTGGCCCAGGCCAGGTTCGAACCTGCCAGTGTATGTGGCTGGCCCCATAAGCACTGTGCTGCAGGCACCGAGCCAAAGATTACTTTTCATCTTAACTTCCTCCCCCTACTTTCTGATCCTGGTGTTAATAAGCAGCGTCACAATAACCAGATTGTTAAAAAGATGCATAAGAGGAGCAATCTCTTGCTTAGAAAATTCGTGGTCAGAGACTATCAGCCTTTAAATGTCATTAAGGAATTAAGTGCATAAAACGATGGGCGCATCACTGTCACGGGGGTGGGGGACACACCTTTGACAGTAACAATGACTTTTCAAGTTTCTGGTTTATGAGAAAGAAATAAGATTTTATATTGCATCAGGCAGTGTGTGTGTGTGAATTTATAGGGGATGGGGGAGGAGAGAAAGAAGAGAGAAGACGACTGTAAACGTATTTACCGCTGATCTGTACACTTTAAGATGGAAAACTATTAAAAAGATCAAGTGTACATGTCAGCAGTGTGAGTCGCGTGTGTACTTACAAATGAAACAGTTGGTCAAGTGCAGCAACCGTAGCCCATGCTATATAGTCTGATATTTTCTAATACCTCTTATTTTGTTAGCAATGCTATCTCGACCCTCTGAATTGATTTCATATTCCATCTTTGCAGCAGGCTGACCTACAGGCTGAAGCCGTACCCATGCGGCACATAAGGTCTGAATTTTCTTCTCCTGGTCTCCTTTGCTGGTCTGGGTCTTGCCAGGCACTGGTCTCGCCCTCATCCTCTCACGGCACTCTCGCTCTGCACGCCGGTGTCTGTCCATCCTCACCGTGACGCTGGCGATGCTGGGTGCTTCATATGGTCGCTCACGACGCTCCTTTTGCCCACAGGGCCACTCTCTATGGCCCTTTGCTTAGCAAGCACTTATTTTCTTTTACGAGTCACACTGAGGTCACCTTGTTTTTGAAGTTTTCCCTCTGATGCTCTTTCCTCCCTCCCATGTGATACAATTGATTACTTTTTCCTTTGAAGGGTGGTATACATTCTTAGCTCTCCTGTAATCTTTATTAGGGATGATGGGTTACGTTCAGCTCCCACTCCCTGCCAGACTGTCTTATCTTTTCAAATTTAGGGGCTGTTTTATTTGTCTATTCTGTCACCTTTTTATAGGAGAAAAAAGCCCCTTCCTGCTACGAGGAAACAATTGTCTTAATGAAACAGATTTTCTATTGATGGGAAGAGGAAGATGGGGCTGGTGGTGACTTGGGGCAGGAAGGAGGAGAGTGAGAAGCCTCTTCCAGGACTCGTCCCTTGTCCTTCACGCTGCTCTCAGCCTCTCATTGTCACTGCCCTCCCTCGGGCCCCCATCTGCTAACCTTTTATTTGGGTGGCTGCTGACAGGCTGGAACTTCTCCCTGGAGTCCGGTCCGACCTGAGGAGTCCTTGCTTGCCTTGCTGGCTGTGGAAAGTGGGCATGCACATCACTCTGTGGCATTCACAGTTACTTCTGAAAGCATGTTCCAATAGAACCATTGTCATAAATTATGGATTCTTTTATATTACTGTTAATATACTTAACACACGTTATGGATTAATTTTACCTTTGTTATCTATCCTACAAACATTTTCATATTTATAACAGTAAAGACGCGTGCAGTGGATTCCACATGACAATTTTCTAAGTTGCGTCTGACTTTGAACTGAGGTCGTCCTGACCACCTGTCTTAACTCTGTGCCTCAGGGGTGGCCTTGTCTTATACGCCTGCATATCTGTACATATGCAGAGAGAGAGAGAGAGAGAGAGACCTAAAAATGTTATTTTAAATTAATTCAGCCATTTTCCTTAACGTTTTATTGATATGGCTGGAAACTTCAACCATAAGAGTAGCTGTAATTGTTTGAGAACTACTGCATAAATTTATAAATAACTATTAGAATGACATGGATTAAAATTTAATTCTCTTTAGATGTAATTTGAGATCATTTGTTCTCTCTTACAAGATGCTATCTTAATTCCATGGCTCTACCATGGCATTTAAGTGGTAAAAGAAGTGGACATTTATTTATGGATGCCTTTAATTTTGTGAATCAGATATTTTTCTATTCTATTTATATTTCTGACCGTTTTTTGTGTAGGCGTTTGTGTCAAATATGTTTTATTCAAACAACAGCATTTATTAAGTAATAGTCTGTTCTGTTATACCTGATTGAATGTTATTATTTTCTCTTTAAAAACAATAAAATTACTGTATACAGATATTAAAATTTCCAAAAGTTTTTAAATGGCATTTCTGTGTAAAGTTTTGACATAAATATACTTCTTTTTCCCATTTTAGGGGTTAGAGCCTAGGATGCTTATTTACTAATTTCCACTATTAATTTCATGCCTATGGTAATAGTAGATGATATTTATAAGTAAAGCTAGTATCTTTGTTTTGGGTTAATGACTTGTTAAATTGTAGGTTCTATATTATTTTTTAATAAAGAGCATATTGTTGGCATTATTACAAAGTATGCAACCAATTAAACTTTATTTTTCTTACTGTTTACAAGCTTCAAGTTTAATGAGCTTTTGTTTTGCTTGTTAGACATTTTTGGCTCTCATAAACCAAGTGTTCCCTGCAGAAGAGGACAGTAAAAAAG
This sequence comes from Loris lydekkerianus, assembly GCA_963574355.1. Classification (NCBI taxonomy): domain Eukaryota; kingdom Metazoa; phylum Chordata; class Mammalia; order Primates; family Lorisidae; genus Loris; species Loris lydekkerianus. Next base: position 57,427 of record CAUYPK010013966.1, read on the forward strand.
ATGTGGAAGATAATTGTAAGTATCAAGTTAAAAATTAGTTCTTAGCACAGAAAAGCAACTGTTCTTCCAAACATAAATTAGTGTTTATGTTACTAGTACACCACCCTGGTTCTGAAAAAATTCTAGGTTTTTGACACGAGGGTTCGTACCAATGGAGAAATTCAGAAGGTCTGAGTTTATTATCTCATATTTGGATGTCTTGAATGTCCTTTTAGTGTTATTTCACTTGTGCAAATGTGGGGAATGGTAATAATTTATAAGAGGCTTGAACTAAAGCCTCTTTTTAGTGGTTTTGAAGGTGATTTTGAACCTCATCAGGAGCCAGGTGATTTTTATGTAGTATGTGTGATTTAGTGATTTGGAAATTGAGTCAGTAGGAGTTATTTAATGTCAGTGTTTAAAACAAATATTTTTTAAAAATACTGCTTTAATGGTTGTGTGCAGTGGCTCACTCCTATAATCCTAGCACTTTGGGAGGCCGAGGCAGGAGGATTGCTTGAATTCAGGAGTTCAAGACCAGCCTGAGCAAGAGCAAGACCCTGTCTCTACAAAAAATAGAAAAATTATCCAGGGGTGGTGGTTTCCCTGTACTCCCGGCTACTCAGGGAGCTTGAGCCCAGGAGTTTAAGGTTGCAGTGAGCTACGATGATGCCACTGTGCTCTAGCCCAGGAAGCAGAATGAAACTATCTCACCCTTCCCCAAATCCTAAATAAACTGTTTAATTATTACTAGTTGACAAATTTATTTCAGAACATTATAGTAAAATACAATATTTAGTGGAGTTACAAATAGCATATAGGTGACAAAAACCTTTATCTACTGAGCAGGCCATTTTTATTCTTACATTTTCAAGATTAAGCAGTAATCTTATTTCATTTGGTGGGGGTGCAGCATTTAAGAATCATGTGCAGTTGTCATGAATTTCATTAAAGGTGTCTGACAAACTCTCCACTTTAAGAAAAAGGAGAAAGTTCGTACCAATTTTCTCTGGAGTTTGCATTTGAGGAAGAGCCCTCTCTGTAAATGGGCAGCTTGGAATAGTGAGGGTAACGGGAGAGCCCTGGCCTGTGGGGTCCAGCAGCAGAATTCTGATCCTGATGGTGCCAAAGCTGTCTGCCCATGGGCAGTCCCTCCACCTTCTGAGGTTCTCAGCTGTGTAATGGGAGTGATAAGGTGTGTGTTGTGTGCTTAGAGATGACGTATTGAAAATGCTTGGCACACTGGTGGGTGCAGTGGCTCACGCCTGTAATCCTAGCGCTCTATGAGGCCAAGGTGGATGGATCACTTGCGTTCAGGAGTTTGAGACCAGTCTGAGTAAGAGTTAGACCCCGTCTCTACTAAAAATAGAAAACTAACTGGGTTTTGTGGTCAGCACCAGTACTCCTAGCTACTAGGGAGGCTGAGGGCAAGAGGATCTCTTGAGCCCAAGAGTTTGATGTTGCTGTGATGATGCCTCAGTGCCTTACCCAAGGCGACAGAGTGAGACTCTGTCTCAAAAAAAAAGAACAAGAAAAAAATAAATAAAATGCTTGGCACAGTGCCTGACTTTTAATAGCCTCCCTGTAAATAGTAGCTGTTACTATTAGGTGCAAGAGATTGAAAAAAAAATGATGGAGTTCCTTTTCTTTCTAAAATTGTGAAAGAGTTTGTTTGATGAGATTTTTATTTTATGTATTTATTTATTTATTCATTTATTTACTTGTTTTGGAGATAAAGTCTCGCTCTGTTGCCCCAGGCTGGAGTGCCATGGCCTCAGCCTAGCTCATAGCAACCTCAAACTCCTGGGCTCAAGCAGCCCTCCTGCCTCACCCTCCCAAGTACAGGTGCTTATTGCAATGACAGGCTAAGTTTTTCTATTTTTATAGAGAGGGAGTCTCACTCTTGCTTGGGCTGATCTCATACTCTTGAGCTCAAGCAGTCCTCCCACCTCAGCCTTCTAAAAGTGCTAGGATTATAGACATGAGCCCCCACACCCGGCCTGTTTTATTCTTTTTAGAAATGAGGGCTCACTGTGTTGAGGCTGGTCTGGAACTCCTGGGCTCAAGTTGTCTTCTCTCCTCAATCTGCCAACAATGTGTCACTGCACCCAGCTTAGTCAATACTTTTTTTTTTTGGAGACAGACTCTCATGTCACCCTCGGTAGAGTGCCGAGGCTTCACAGCTCACAGCAACCTCAAACTCTTTGGCTTAAGTGATTCTCTTGCCTCAGCCACCCAAGTAGCTGGGACTACAGGTGCCTGCCACAACGCCTGGTTATTTTTGGTTGCAGTTGTCATTGTTTACCAGGCCTGGGCCGGGCTCAAACCTGCCACCCTTGGTGTATGTGGCCAGCGCCCTTTCTCCCTGAGCTATGGGTGCCGAGCCTAGTTAATACATTTTTAAACTGCAATCAGAACAAAATAAAAAGAGGAATGAGACTATATCAAACCTAAAATAGGAAAATTATTTTCATTTAAAACTTTGCAGAGTGTGCAGATCTAACTAGAGTTTAATCCTTTTCGGATTTTAAGGTATATGTAGCTAAATGTAATAAATGGTTTTGACTTATTTTTAATATTTCTTACATCAGTATTTAAAAGCCCCCTCTGTTTACTTTATCTTGATATGTTTTCTCAGCCTGAGTGTGGATTTGCTGCCTTGCTAGGTGTTTCTTGGATGCTTCTTGGTGGCACAGGGTTAATGTGTGGTTATGAACCAGAAGTCCCTTTTTTAAAAAAATTTTGTTATTATTATTTTTAATTAAATCATAGCTGTGTACATTAATGTGATCATGGGGCACCACAGAAGTCCCTTTTCTGAAACCCTGCCATTACTGCGTCTTTGAAAGCTGAGTTGAGAATGTAGGTTTTCCAGCTGAACGGGTTCCATCACTTCGTTCTTTGCCTGGGGCTTGCCACACTCCACTCACTGCTGTCCTTTGCCAATGACACGTGGCAGTGCTTTTTAGGGTCTCACATATTTCCAAGATCTTTTTCTATATATTATCATAACAATGTGATGATTAAATGACTGATGTCCAAGTGCTCAGAAGTATGTGGTAAAGGTTCTGTTGAAACAGAGGCAGATGTCTTCTGATAGTGCCCTAACAGTGTAGCAAAATTCATTAGCTCTAAGTTTTCTATATGAAGACTTTTACATGTAGAAATTAGTATGTTAATTTTACTTTTTTACTTGACTATTGGTCATCAGTACCAGAGAATAATTCAGGGATGTGAGGTTACTAATTAAAGGGAAAATAATAGCATTTTATGCCAATTTTAAGCTACAATTACTTACATAGAATAAAGTATTCTTCATGAATTATTACCTGTTAGATGTTGAGTATAATAAAGAGTATAAAATTAGAATCCTAAAAGTTGCCTTGTTCAGTCTCTTTTTCAGTAATGAGATATAAATGTAGAATTGATTGACTTCTGTATTGAAGTTTGTGGGTTCTTTTTCTCTTTAAGGGAACAGAAGCTTTAATAATTAAGCAAGATCCTAAATGCTCAGATAACTCCTTATTTAGATCCTTAAATTGTGTAATGAAGTTATATCTAGGCAACTTTTCCATATGTTTGTTACATATTTATTTATTAGACCAACATGTTTATAAAGAAACAAATTGTGTATATTCTTTTATTATGTCTTATTTTAAAAATTGTCTTTAAAATTTTAATGTTCTGGTCTGGGCGTGGTGGCTTATGCCTGTAATCCTAGCACTATGGGAGGCCGAGGTGGGTGCATTGCCTGAGCTCCTGGATTGGAGACCAGCCTGAACCAGAGCAAGACGTTGTCTTTAAAAACAGCCAGGTGTGTGGTGGCCGCTTGTAGTTCCAGCTGCTTGGGAGGCTGAGGCAAGAGCATTGTTTAAGCCCAAGAGTTTGAGGTTGTTTGAGCTGTGACGCCACAGCACTCTACCCAGGGCAACAATGTGAATCTCTGTCTCAAAAAAAAAAAAAAAAAAAAATTTTTTTTTAATGTTCTTTTGAGTATAGTTAAATCTGTGAATAATGAGGCATAAAAGGTAAACAGTTCAGAAGAAAGCTTGCGAGCAAATAGTCAAACAAGTCATCCCCGGGTGATTGCCAGGGGAGTGCAGTAGGAAGGAGTTCCTAGGTGGAGCAGGAAAGCGTTTCTGAGACCTGTGTGAACATTCCTAGGTCACACCTTTAGGGAGGTGCAAGGCAGTTAAGACTGACTTTCATTTCAGCAAACCAAGGGTTGCAGCTGTTTTTCCTTTTTCATAACCTCATGGATATGGAATAGTCTGAGTAGCATGATTTAAGGGAAAGACCCTCCTGTCCAAATTTTCGTTGGCATTGGGAGATATTTTACCAGAGAAGCATCTCTGAGAAGGCAGGTGGTGAGCGTGGCAGGAGGTAGGGAAAGGAGACCAAGCCTTTGATCAGTAAAGGCTTTTACGATTAGTTTTCCTGGGTGCACTGTAGGATTAGGAGTTCTTAGAGAAAGCAGAGATAGTACCACCAACCAGGTATTTCGGAGGCAGGTGGGAGAGGAGTGGTTCAACAGACTGTTTTGGTTAGAGAGCCGCAGGCTGACCAGGATCCTGCGAGAGGACGGTAGAAGAATAGCAGAGCTGTTGAAAATGTAGGTGACCAGATTCCCAAAGCAAATACCCCTGTGCTGCCTGACCTGCTCCAAATCCTTCCTCAAGTCAAAGAAAGCTGTGAGAAGTCTTTCCTCACTTCTTGCTCTCTTCTAGTCCACTCTGAGTAGCAGAAGAAGGCAGTGAGGCGTGTGTCCTTGGAAAGTGAACCGTCTGCCTAACATGAGTGCCGAGAGCTCGGGCGGCCTTTGTGAGGTTGGTGTAACAGGCCCTTGTTTGACAGAGCTGGTCCAGCATCGAGTTGTGTTTTAGGCACATGTGCAGTGGGGGCAAGTGTGTGACGTCAGTGAGGCATCCCTCAAATAAATGAAGCAGGCAGCGTCCTGCCCTCACAAATCTGGTTTAGCAGCCACAACCAGATGTATAAGCATCAGCATCATACTGGCAGAATGTGGGAAGGAACATAAACAGAGTCGGGAGAAGAGTAGTTTTGGTGTTGGTGGTGAGAATGGGGAAGTATCGATTGGGAGATAATCTTTGAACTTGACCTTAAATGACAAGTAGATTTTTGACCCCTACAAGGATATTCCAGGTGGTAGCCGACATACACATGATACCTGGGTTTGATAAGTAGTTTAGTTTTCCTACAAGTCTGACTGTATTAAAGTGAGTTGTGGAAAATTATATGAGAAGGTTATGAATGGAGATTTAGTAAGAGTCTTGTTCAGGCTTAACTGTGGGCATAGGCAGTGGAGATAGACCTGCTGATGTTTTCCTGAGGAGGAGAGAGATTTAACTAGGGCTGTGGTTTTTCATGTACTGAGCAGTGTGGATTAGAGAGGAGGGGGGCTCGGGCAATAGGTAAATTAGAGGTAATGAGACCTCAGTGGGGTTTGGGGCAGTAGACATGGAAAGAACAGAGAGCTGGGCAGAGATTTAGACCACAGTGATGTCTGAGTGTCGACCCTGAGTTTGGTGCTAGACTTTTAACATGTCGTAAATACTTGGAGACTGGGAGGGAGGAGAAATTTCTGGTGCTGACTGAGGTTTGCGATTTGGGTGGCTGATAACACTGTCCGGTCAGGAGTGGTCTTTATGTCCTGCAGTTCCAGGCTGGAGTGCAGCTCAGTGGATTGGAGGGTTGGATAGTAGACTGGGAGTCAACTCTGTCAGCTTCGTAGAACAGACATCAGAAAAACAAGATACCTGTTCTGATTCTGCCATTAATTAGCTTCGTGTCTGGGGTTAAGGCATCATTTCTCTAATATTTGTTTCATAATGTCAGTTGTGAGGGACTGACTGAATGACCTGATGCTCTGTCTCCATTCTAAATTTTATCTTTGGTGTTTTATCTGTAAAATTATAAGCATCAAACCGGAGTTGTTTCATCACATAGCAGAAGTGTATTCAGTCAGAGCTGTCTGTGGTAGTGCTTTCTTTCCACTTGAACTTTACTTGACTTCTTAACTAACCCTCATCAGTGGGTAGTAATTGGTACTCACTAATTATATTCTCCTACTTGGAAATTCATTATTTAAAATATCACAGTAACATGTAATGTAACTTAGACGCATTTTAAATCATCCTCTGAGAGTTTAAAAAGATGGAATTAAATCTAACCCAATAGGTGAATTTTAGGTTACATCAAACTGATTCAGATTCAGATTATTTTCTTTTACTTTTTTCTTCAATTACCTAATGATTTACAAATCTTATGTTTTAGGTTCATTAATGTATTTAAATGAAGCCACACTCCTTCATAATATCAAAGTTCGATATAGTAAAGACAGAATTTATGTAAGTATTTTACTTATGGTTTGAATTCTACATGATACGGTTTGATTTTGTCAAGCTTGACATTTTCTTTCAGAAAATCATGCCTGATCTGAGTTTGTTGAATAGACTGTGAGTTCCCTGAGGACAAGGGTTTTTCTAATTTACTGCTCTAACTCCAGGGCTAACAACAAGCCTGGTACAAAATAGGTACTTAATAAATATTATTGAAGTTAAATGAATTCAGAGCATCATCTATTATCTTCTAGACTTAAAAATATCCAATTCTAGTATTTAAAAAGCACTGTGATTGTGAGTTTTGATTTTTTTCTTAGTTTGGTGTGTGTCTTAGGTCTGTTTAATTAATTCTCTTTCCACATTGTTATGTAGAGAATGTAAGGCAACCTGTAAGAAATGTAGGTTGAAGTTAAAAATTTATGTGAGAAAAAATGTAAATTAGAACAGAAGGCCGTATCTGAGGAAGAATCAACACAGAAATGCTGATCAAGAAGCCTAAAGAGTTAGAGTATTTACTAAACCCTATTTATCCCATTTTAAAAATCTAGGTATTAAAAAATGAAACACAGGGCTTGGCATCTGTAGCTCATACACCGGAGCTGGTGGGTTCTAATCCATCCCAGGCCAAACAACAATGACAACTTCAACCGAAAAAAAAAAAAAAAATGCCCGGGTATTGTAGCAGGTGCCTGTAGTCCTAGCTACTTGGGAGGCTGAGGCAAGAGAATTGTTTCAGCCCAGGAGTTGGAGGTTGCTGTGAGCTGAGATGCTACAGCACTCTACCCAGGGCGACAGCCTGAGGCTCTGTCACCAAAAAAAAAAAAAAAGAAAAAAGAAACATAGTAGTTTCAAAATAGTTAGGGTTGGTGACTTAGGGACACTAAGTCATCCAGATGATGCTTAACTAGTACGTTTTAATTATAATTTAATTATCCTGTTTTAAAAATCTAGATATTAAAAAATGAAACAGTGTTTTCAATGTAAATAGTCAGGGTTTATACTAAATCATTCAGATGATGCTTAACTAGTATGTTTTAATTATAATTATTCATTGAGCATGTGTGAGGTTTTATTCTCATAAGACCTAGGGATAAATTACTCTACTTTAGTTCTCTGTTATAAAGCTGGGACTCTTCATTATTTTTGAACGAAGAAAACACATGGTTTCTTTGACACTTACTAGATCAAATGACAGTCTTAATCTTCTATATCACTATCAATTTGCCTAATTGTACTTACTTAATTCTGACTAAATTACATTTAGTCTTTGCCATCTGTCCAAGGAGTGACAGCTGGGAAACAGAACTCATCAAGTCTACTCCAAACGAGGTTACTTGCCATTTTCTGGTTGTATACAGTATGAAGACTTTACTTTTTTCATTGATTAAAAAAAAAAAAAAAAAAAATTAACTCACAAAGGGCATATATAGGTTTAAATGTCTATTCTTGAATAGAAATATATTTAGAAGCAAAATTCACTCAACTGACTCACATTGAGCATCTTATGTGTGCGGAATTCCAAACTTAAAAGTGACCTTAAGTTGTTCATTAAATATTTAACCCACATGCCTAGAACCCATGTTCTAGGCCAGGCGTCTTCAAACTGCACCCGCGGGCCACATGAAGTGGTATGAATTGTATTTGTTCCCGTTTTGTTTTTTACTTCAAAATAAGATATGTGCAGTGTGCGTAGGGATTTGTTCATAGTTTTTTTTTTTTTTTTTTTAAACTATAGTCCGGCCCTCCAGCCATCTGAGGGACAGTGAATTGGCCCCCCTGTTTAAAAAGTTTGAGGACGCCTGTTCTAGGTGATGGTTAGTATATGTTGTTTTGCAGAAATCTGGGACCTAATGGTTACCTCAGAGCTAAATCAGCCCTTGGCATTCAGTGATAACAGGGGAAGGGCCCAGAGGGTCCCACAGGCAATATTAAACTCTTCGCTAACAGGGTGAATAAAGTATGGGAGGAACGGAGATGACCTAAATTCAGGTGTCGGATAGGAGAAGGGGAGTAGATTTAGTAAGTAGAGTCAGCAGAAGCAGCCCGAGTGGGCAGGGGTCTCTGTCTCTCTGTCTGCGGTGACTTGACGGTGATGCCTCACACCTGGGGCAGTATGTGGGAGGGAAATATTTTCTTGATAATATTTCTAGAGCTAGGTGGGAAGAAGTAATCTTGGCTTTGGATATGCTGAGTTTCAGGTGCCTGTGGATGAGAAGATACATATAGTCAAGCGGTAGAGGATAGTTCCCTATAGAGACCAGGGAATATTTAGGGCCAATTTGGTAATCCTGGTTATTTAGAGAATTAAACTTTGCTGTGTTGTATTTCTCTCTCCCGTAAGCCTTATTTATCTTTAAGTGAAAGTAGTAATTGGACAGTTTTTGTGTTTACTCTTTCCTTATGTAGACGTATGTCGCCAACATTCTGATTGCAGTGAACCCATATTTTGACATACCTAAAATATATTCCTCAGAAACAATAAAGTCATATCAAGGAAAATCACTTGGGACAAGGCCACCTCATGTCTTTGCCATTGGTAAGTTTAGTTGTGTTTTAATTCTTGTATTGTGTACAAATTTACTTAGTTTTTCTCCTGGGTTAGTGAAAAATAGCCTGAATTGAAGGTATATTTGGATTGATGTGTGTACATGCCGGGTACAGTGTCAGCATTGCTGGGAGTAGGCGTTTCACACAGGGCGGGGAAACATACTTTTGCAGCCAGCATGGGACAGTGATTCATCATGAGCTTTGTTAAACGCCTGTGTTCTCTCAGGCATATTTGCCCAGTTGAAAGTAGGACTTACATAAGCTGACCTGCTGGTGCTTACTGACCCTTCAGCATGGCAGGCCTCACCTTAAAGTTGCCCTCTTCCCGGTTGGAAGGCCCTGACTTTTCCTGCCCATCAGCGCATCCTCCGTGAGCATGCCACCTGGGCGGGATCTGAGCTGCAAAGCAGGTGTCACCTTGCATCCAGGCTTTATAAAACTGAGAAACTGCAAGCGGCATGTGCTTCATCCTGCTGGAGAGCCTTCCTGGAAGACAGTAGTTGTGTTTATGCCTTTCTCACCTGTCTCTCATCTCGAAGATGTGCAGCTCCGAGGCAGAGAGATGGAGTTATCAATCAGAAGTAGAAATTGCCCTTCCCCCCACGAGTGCAGCAGTGGCAGCTGCCCTTTGCACCCAGATGTAACCAGTAGCTGAATGATGGGTTTTCATGCTGGTTTGCAGTGCGTTCTGTTTCCCTTTGGGCTTTCCTGCCATGCTCACGTTTTGGCCTAGCCTGGCTTCACTCCCAGATTGGGTTGCCCTGCATGCTGAGTACTACCAGGCAGAGTGAATATGTCAGCCACATCCAGGGCCACAGCAAATTTAATTTTGGTTGTAAGAACCTCTGATGGGCATCAGTATGTTTTGTATCAGCCTGCAAAATGGTGCCCAGTCCTTAGAACCTGAATGTGAGAAAGCTTATCCCAGGAGAGAAGCTGTATATTTGAAATGTAAATAAGTCAGCTTTTAGTTTTAACCTTTTATTGAGAAAAAAAAAAAAAAAATGTTTGGAATGATTTTATAAAAGGGGGTGGAACAGGTTGCTGATAAATTGGACAAAGGGTTAAGGGATGTCTGTGCCCTTGCATATGATTTGCACTCCCTTCTCAGAGTGAAAGCCTTCTTCATGGGTGTGGGTAGCACGTGGTCTGAGATGAGAAACAGTCCTTTAGAAGCCAAATAAGTTAGGCACTAATTTTGAATTAAGATTGTTTTGAGACTGCTTTACCACCATAAAATTATTTTCAACTTATTCTCTGTAGCCTTAAAATTTAGGATATTTTATACCCTAAATTGTTGGAGTGTAATGAAGTTAGTTAAAAATTATATGTATAAGGGCCAGGCATGGTGGCTCACACCTGTAATCCCAGCACTCTGGGAGGCTGAGGGAGGGGGGATTGCCTGAGCTCAGGGGTTAGAGATCAGCCTGAGCAAGAGCAAGAGCAAGAGCAAGACCCTGTCACTTAAAAAAGAGCCAGGTACTGTGGTGCTTGCCTATAGTCCCAACTCCCTGGAAGTCTGAGGCAAGAGGATCTCTTGAGTCCACGAGTTTGAGGTTGCATGGGCTACGAGGCCACGGAACTCTACTAAGGGTGACTAAGTGAGACTCTGCCTCAAAAAGAAAAAAAAAACCAAAACTTAATTTTATAATCAATGGCAAATCTAAGAAATCTAAAGTAGTTAATTTTCCCCATCTTTGAAATGCTGATAGTTTCTGTAAGATCTTTAATAGTATTACAGGAAAAACAACCCCTTGGATTTATTTTGCAATTATGTTTTTTTCCTCCAGAATTTTTGCTGGCCAGATTTCTTAATTGGAAACTCGTTATTTCTTGCTTTTCACTGGGGACTTCATTAGTTACGCGTAGTGAGCATTTTTTATTCCTCTGCAGATGTGCTTTGGTATTAGGGGGAGCTGAGCTACAACTCATAATTATGGAGACGCTCCGCCACAGATTTAATTTGTTGTTGTTCACTGGATTTCATATTACTTACCTAAAGGGTAAGGACGTAGAACATTGAGAGTAAATACTTTTCAAGATGTTTTGAACACTTCTGAGTGATTTCATTTAAAAGTTTTATTAACTATGAACATAGATTTATATTTTTAAGAGCAAGGGCTTCTAAAGTGAACTATCATTTAGTAACTATTATATTTAATGTATTCATCATTGATGTGTTATTTTGACTGTAGCTGATAAGGCTTTTCGAGACATGAAGGTGCTCAAGATGAGTCAGTCTATCATTGTATCTGGAGAGTCAGGAGCTGGTAAAACAGAAAATACAAAATTTGTTCTAAGGTGAGTATCCAGCTAACATGACATATTTTGAACAGATTGATTTTTTTTTTTTTTGGTTAAAAAAATACATGTTAGGTTTGTCAACTCAGCCATTTCTAAGTGTGCAGTTTTGCAGTGCTCAGTATGCTCACGTTGCTGTGCAGACAACTCCAGGGCTTGCCTTTGTGCAGAACTGAAATCTGCCCCGGACGGTGGCTGATCTCTCTGTGCTCCCCCCTCCCCCCCAACAACCACCATTCTGCTGTCTGTTGCCGTGGATTTCACTATTTTGGACACTTCATATAGGTGGAATCACCCCGTATTTGTCTTTCCCTGACTGGCTTATTTCGTCAGGCTCAAGATTTATCCATGTTGAGGTGTGTGCCGGAATTTCCTTCCTTTTTAAGACTGAATACTATTCCATTACAGGTATATGCCACACTCTGCTATTCCAGGCATTAGTTGATGGACTCTTGGGTTGTTTTTACCTCTTGGCTATTGTATCAATAAATAGTGCTGCTGTGAGCATGGGTGTGCAATGTTTCTTCGAGAATTTGAACAGGTTGACTTTTAACGCCTTAGCACACTTGATGACATAGTTTGGAATGATGTGGGCAGTATACCTTTTAAGATACAGGCATGTATCTCAAAGCTGATCCACAGATTTTTGTAAGCCAGCTCTGACATGTTAGTCACACGAGAATCCTGGAGGATACCAGTACTGGTTGGCCAGAGGAAAATCTAGGCATGTTCCTTCGAAATCCAACATCTGCATTCTAATCTCCGTGTTTCTGCTGTTGCTTTGGTGGTGAGGCCAGTTTTTACCTGAAACTTAAGATAGTTCGTCTGCCTTATTTCTACACTCCACACAGTGAAGTGTCCCCTTCACTGCCACTAAATTAAATTCTACATTTTGTTTAGAATCATAGAATTTTACAGCTGGAAGGAACCATGGCACTCATTATAGTTTAGTGCTTCTAATTTACACACCCAGGGAAGTTATTAAGTCTAGCAGCTGAGCTCCTGCGAGGACCAGCACATTTGCCAATGACATTCCTACTATATCAAAGTTCTTAGTTGATTGCCCTGTGTTCAGACCATTTTTGCAGTTTTGCTGTTTATTACATAAATATGTATGCCTTTTGGAGTTATTTATTTAAAACCAGTTGAAGTGCTTTGGGCAGGTTGAGGCCAAAAGCTCAAGGCCAGTGTGAGAAACGAAGCAAGACCCCAAACCCACCAAAAAAATTAAAAAATGAGCTGGGCTTTGTGGTGGGCACCTACAATCCCAGCTGCTCGGGGCCTGAGGCAGGAAGATTGCTTGAGAGCAGGAGTTGAAGGCTGCAGAGAACCATGGTCATGCCGCTGCACTCCAGCCTGTGTGACAAGAGTTGAGACCTTGTTTCTAAAAAAGAAAAAACAGTTGAAGAGTTTGTTAATGGCTGTTATACACAGGGTGGACAGAAAGTTCGTGTGCAGTTTGCCATGTTAAACTATTGCATGTGAACTTCCACCCTGTGTGGTATTCTGGTTAATGGATACTTTCCAGTGCTCGTGGAGTTCTGAGTGGCTCAGTTTCTTCTTCTTTCTCTCCTTTGTGTATTAATAATAGTCCTGTCATGAGTCCGTGGTTAATATATGAAAATGAACAAAAAGTTACACTGTAAATGTAATAATATAGGTTTATTTTGTAAGTCAAAGATTATTTTTTGCTTTGAAATGTGCCAGGGAAATAGTTGTTCTATTGTGTTTTATCTTTCAGTGTAACAACGTGAAGTATGATAACTTTCCAGCTGTTCATTGGCAAATTGCTTTATTTTCTGTAGCCATAAAGATTGAATTAATAGTTTATCACAAAAGGCCTTGGAATCTCATATAGTTAAATGAATATACCCATTAGTCCCGTACTTTTATATATGTGTGATATGTTTAAAGCCAAATAGTTGGTTAAAATCAGAATATTTCCAAAAATAGTTTTAAAAAATGATGTTGACTTAACTGTTAGAGGCAGTTCAGTAGAATTTTAAATAAAATTTGAAAGGTATCTCAAAATAGTTTTATTTAAACATAAATTTGTAATTTTTCAAGAAATTGTTCTAATGATGATCTAGGTTTCAGTTTTCCGTGTGTTAAGTAATATTAAAATTACACCGTATGCAGTATTATTGTCATCCACATTTTTTTACCTTATATTTTAAATAGATACCTGACTGAATCCTATGGAACAGGTCAAGATATCGATGATAGAATTGTTGAAGGTATTGTTAACTTTTATTTTTGATTGTCAGGAGTGTCCTGAAATTAACTTTTAAGAATCTGTTCAGTGGTCTGGAATGTTCTTCTCTCAGACATGCAAAAGACTCTCCTGTCTCCAGATATCTTTGCTTGGATACACCATCTTCTCATGGACCTAATGTCTGCAGTCCCTCTCCCACCCCTCCCCATGGGAGCGCTGAGAAGGCAGGGATTGTGCCCGACATGTGGCGTAAATTCCCTTGAATGAATGAAGGGAATACAGGCAGCTCACTGACCTTCGGTTTGTTTTGTGGACTTTGTGTTTTGCAAAGAAGGGAAGAGGAGGAAGGGTTGTTTGGTACTAAGGTCCTTCTTTTGGAGAAATCATTTTAATGAGAGAGTTTACTTGGAAGACGAGAGTGTGTGAATGGATTTCCTTAAGCTTTCCCTTCTTGGGTACAGCCCTACAAAGTCTCCTGTGCCTCAGTTTGGAGAGTGCTGGTCTAGGCTCCCGTGACGTGGAAGCTGCACCTCTCCTTCTGCATTATAAGCTCCCACTCACTCACACCCTTCTCCTTAATCCAGTCTCTGCATGGAGGTTGGATTGAACACTTTTGCCTTAAATCCTTTAACGGCCCCATATTGTTCTCAACATAATGCCCCAAATGTGTGACTTCACCTAAAGTGCTCTGTGTGGCCCATCCTGCCTCTTCTGTCTTCTCTTCCGACTCCTTCCGCTGTAATCACACTGGTCTCCGTGGAGTTCTCTGAGCTGTCCTAGGCTGCTCTGGACACTCTTCTCTCCTCCCTTCCTTACTTCCCTCCACTAGGTACTCAGTAAGTGTTTTAGTAATGGTGTGATACTAACATACATGTGATACAATAGGAATTATCTGTAATTTTAATATTCAAGAATGAAGTAAGTATTATTTTATCCCCACTTTAAAGAAGAAAAACTGAGATGGTAGTAAGAGTCTCAGTAACTTGCTGAAGATGGTATAGCTCATCATTTGTGGAACAGGCCTATGAACCCCATGCCATACTAAATGCATATTTTAAACTTTAGACATTTTAAAACAATTTATTTGGATAAAAATGTATTAGGGGATTTTTTCATGCATTTTACAAGATCACACATTACAGTTGTGTGTTTTCCACAGCTGTAAAATATGTATACAGATGGATCTACACCCAGCTCTGATATTTTACTTACATGTCAATAAAATTTTTCACGTTTTTTAAAATGAAGAATTTTCTAGTTTTATTTACAGTTCTTACTGTGATTTTACGATGCACTCAATTGTGAGGATCTCATAGTTAATGCTTTATTCATAGTAAGGCAACTTACATTAGTGAAGGAATCATCCTGAAAAATCGAGTAAGTTCAGAAAAAAGAACAAATTATGGGTTAACTCAAGAAGGGACTCATTAGTATTCTGACTTGCTTACTTGAGGTACAGACTGGCTTGTGAGTTGGACATCAGCCCAGTTTCTTCCATGGTAACGTGCTGTGCAGCATGTAATATGTGACTGTTGAGGAAAGTAGGGAAGTACGTTTCTGTAGCCCCTAACGGAGAATAGCAGAAGTAACCAAAAAGTGACAGGATCTTTTGATACTGTCTTTAATGGAAATTTGGTTGTTGATTTTGGAATGAGTATACATGTAAGATTCATAACATTAATATGGTTTTCTGATGGAGAAGTTCTTAAACTCTTTTGCAGTATTGCATTTATGATAAATTCATCAGCACAAACTAATGGGCCATCAGTAAGGTAGTGTGTTCTTTTTGCTTGTTACTGAGTCCCCCTTTTGTCAATAGCCGGTCATAGGGCTTTCTGAGTCAGTTGACCTTGTTGGCCTCAGTTTTCCTGCCCATCTGAAAAGGGGAGAATATATGCTAACATTTCTTTTGGTTTTAATAATTTCTTACTCATTTTGGCAAGTGAAACGTCTGGGGAATGGTCTTTAAAAGGGTTTGGAGACTAGGTTAACTTTCTCCTCTAGTTAGAATAAGAAAAATGGATTCGAAAGGCTTCATGAATATGCTAACAAACTTTGTGAAGCAATTTGAGGTTGTTGATGGAGAGCATGTAAGATTAATATACTCTTCTCATACATATAATTGAGACTCTGGTGAGTACAGGAACAGATTCTGTAGAACAATAGTTATCAGAACTTGGGAAAGATGTGTGTGTATTGGGGGAGTAGGTGGTGGGAGGGTTAAAGAAAGATTAGTTAATTGGTACAAATGTGTATAGTTAGAAAGAATAAGTTCTGGTATTTGATAGTAGAGTAGGGTTACTGTGGTTATCAACACTATATTGTATGTTTTAAAACAGCTAGAAGTGAGGACTTGAAGTGTTTTCAACACAGAAATGATAAATGCTCTGACTTGGTCATTACGTGTTCTGTGTGTATAACAAAACGTGTATCCCATAAATGTTTGCAATTGTTATGTATCAATAAATTATTATTATTAGTTTTTAATTTTTTTATTGTGGGGGATTCATTGAGAGTACAAGAAACCAGGTTACACTGATTGCATTTGTTAGGTAAAGTCCCTCTTACAATTGTGTCTTGCCTCCAAAAGGTGTGGCTCACACCAAGGCCCCACCCCAATAAATTATTTTTTTTAAATGGAAAAAGAATAGATACTCTGGTAATCTTTAGCCAGTCATGGTAAATGCGTGTGTGTGTGTGTGTGTGTGTGTGTGTGTGTGTGTGAGAGAGAGAGAGAGAGGGAGAGAGAAAATGAGAGTATAAAATAAAAGCCTTTCTTAGGCATTTCTATAGAACTTTTAATTTGGTGGTGCCCATAGCTCAGTGGGTAGGTTGCTGGCCACATACACCGGGGCTGGCGGGTTCAAACCCGGCTTGGGCCAGCTAAACAACAATGACAACAGCACCAAAAAAAATAGCCAGGTGTTGTGGTGGGACGCCTGTAGTCCCGGCTACTTGGGAGTCTAAATCAAGAGAATCACTTAAGCCCATGAGTTGGAGGTTGCTGTGAGCCCTGACGCCATGGCACTCTACCGAGGGTGACATAGTAAGACTCTGTTTAAGAAAAAAAACAACAAAACTTTTAATTTGTTAAATTTCACTGAATGTGCATGTAAAAATGTTAAATCTGGAGATTATGTTAATACACAAAATGTTTTAGGAAAGTAATAACTTTTTTGCCTTTATTTTGTTATAAGATGTTTATAGTTTTATCTGTTTTACTGAGTACTCTTGTAGGGCTTATGTATTTGTTAAAAGCTTAAAATGTTAGGGAGTAATTTTTGTTGTTGTTGTTGCAGTGTTTGGCCAGGGCTGGGTTTGAACCCACCACCTCCGGTATATGGGGCCGGTGCCCTACTTCTTGAGCCACAGGTGTCGCCCTTAGGGAGTAATTTTTAAAGTTGCATTATATATTTCATGACTTAGTGACTTCTTAAAATTTAGTCTTTCTCATAACATTTGTATGTTTTTAATATATTTTGGGTAATTTCTCATTTTCTGTACTTGAATTGTGCCTGAACATAGTGGGTAATAAATATTTCTGGAATTTGACATTACATGTGAATTCTTTCATGTTATTTTTTATAACATTTTTAGTCATATATATGTATTTATTAACAAATGGGGATATACCATAAATACTATTTTATAATTTTCCTTCATGCTAATTTTTTGATGGAATATTTTTATTTCTCAATAGCTAACCCGCTCTTAGAAGCCTTTGGAAATGCAAAAACCGTTCGTAACAATAATAGCAGTCGATTTGGAAAATTTGTAGAAATACATTTCAATGAAAAGGTACGTGAGAGTGAGTTTTGGGATGACAGGTGCGGAGAGTGTTTGTGAAAAATACAAGGGTCTTGATAGAACTGATGCTGTACTTGAACTTAAGGTAAATGCTTTTATGTTTTTATTACTTAGATGGTTAGGAGAATATATGCATGTTTCCTATGACAGCCAAAAGCTCCCCTACAATTTATTACACAAACTGTGGATTTGACTTCAGCATTGAGCATTAATTAACACCTGGTCTTCTTGTAAGATATTCTAGCACTGATATTAAGGCACCGTGCAAGGTCATTCTGATTCTGCAGGGGCTCAAACCTTTGCAGGATCTAGGTAGAAACTTATGAGAATGTTTCAGATGGAGGTTGACCTCTATAAGTGCTGTAAGCTTACATATAATTATCTGCTTTCCCCTCTTTATTTGGTGAGTATTATAACCTCTTTGATAAGTGTTTATTAGAAAAGGTGCATAATTTAATATTAGTAAGTTATACTTTAAGACTTTAAATGCAAACATAATTTCTCTTCATTTTGTTTTCTAGAGTTCAGTTGTTGGAGGATTTGTTTCACATTATCTTCTGGAGAAATCTAGGATTTGTGTTCAAGGCAAAGAAGAAAGGAATTATCATATCTTTTATAGGTTATGTGCTGGTGCTTCTGAAGATATTAGGGAAAAACTTCATTTGAGCTCCCCAGATAATTTTCGGGTAGGTTGGAACAAAAGAAATTGTATACAATTTTTGCAACTGAATTGGCTTTCATTGTAGAATTTTAGTGAATGTGTATATTTCTTGCATTATATCCAGTGTAACACGTTAGCATGGCTGCCATACTGAGGAAATCTCTGTTAAGGTTTACGGTTGAGCAAGTGCATAAGGAGATAGTACAAGGATAGCTGTTAAGCCTCATATTAGAGATCAGTTAGAAATTTATAATAATTCTGTCATATTAGCTTTTAATGTACCTTTGACTTCTCTGTAAAAAAGTTTGACCACTGAATTAACATTAGTAAAATGTCAATGATTGTGTTTCTTTATTCAGCAACAAATTTGTTGCTTGCTGATCAGGTATGAGGCATTGTGCCAGCGTTAAAAATGTAATGAGGACACAGTCCCTGCTCCTGAGTGACTTAGAATGTTGTGGGAGACACAGACACAGACACACACAGACAGACAGACACACACACACACAGTCTGACTAACACTTAGCATGATAAGAGGGAGATGTGTGTAGAACCTTGTGACGGCCCAGGGTTTTAGAAAGGTTTAGTGGAGGAACTGTTTGCTTGATCAGAATCCTGAAGGAGTTTCAAGTGTTAACTCGGCAAAGATGCAAAGGGCATTCCTGGTATATGCAGTAAGATGAAGAAAAAAGGCAAGAAACACCTTAAAGGGCAAGTCAGGAAGTGGAGGGAGATGCAGCTGGGGAGTTTGGTCCCTTCTCTGAGGGGCTGTTGAGAAGCAGAGTGAGTTAGATACAGGGATCAGATCAGTGCTTTGCTTTGGCTTCAATATGGAGAATAGCTTGTGGGAGGGGTGGAGAGGGATGGAGAGAAGTCAAAATGAAGGGTGGACTGGTTGGGAACCTGTAGCTATAGTTGAAGTAAGTGTTAGTAAAGTGCCTGTTTATGATTAGCGATGGCCAAGTTACAGAGAAGGGGATGTGTGAAATATTAGGAGATAAAAGTGGTAGGACTCAGACACTAAATATTGTAGGGAGAAAGAAGAGTTTAGAATAATTTTCAAAAATTTGACTCGGGTAGCTGGGTGATGTAAATACCATTGCTGGGACAAGCTGTAAGGTTTGTGGCATACGAAGGAGTTCAGTTTTGAGCCTGTGTATTATCTAAGGGAAATGTTCAGAAGACAGTTGAGTGGACTCAAGATAACTGCCTTGCAGTATGCCGGAGTACGGATTTGGGAGGAGCCAGCACTCTGGCAAGAGTTAAAACATTGGAAGTGAAGAGATGAGATTGTGCAGGGAGTGGGCATAACACAGTGAAGTAGGGGCAGGGTCCAAACTGAAGTGGATGGGGATGAGCGGGTGAAGAGGTGCCCCAGAAAGGAAGCGAAGTTGGGGTTCTGAGAGCAGCACGGGGAGAACTGAGGATCCCAAGCCAAGGTCATAGAGCTCCCACAAGTGGCGACTGTGGGTGGTTATGTAATTTACAAGTTCCCAGCAAAAAATAGTGTCCCTGTGCTGGGTATGCGAATGTGGGTCATATAATATTCACCAGGTGATTCCAGCAGTCCTCCTTGGGAAGAAATCTTCCATTTGAGAATCACAACATACGTATTTCTCAGTGCTCTGTCTCCCTCTCTGTCTCTCTCTCTGCACATTTGATTTTGCCGACAGCTTTTCTTTTACTTCAAGCAGTTTCTTTGAACGTGTATTTGGAGATTTTAAAATGTCATAATCTGAAAATACTTTATAAATGCATCTATTTATATGCTTCTAGAATGTCCAGCCTTCTCTAGAACTCTTCAAATTAATTGGAATTTGAAGTTAGTTGCCCATACTGTCTTCATGAAGGTAGAAGAGGCATTTCTCTATTACGGTTTTTAGGAAAGGGATACGAATTACTTTGAGTCATATGAAATATAACAATGAGGATGTGACTTTGTTGACAATTAGTTGATGGTAAGGGGATGTGACTATTCTGGTATGAATCTAGCATGTCTTTCCACTTGGAGTCTTGGACACATACCCTTTCCTGGCTCAATGGCAGCATCCTGAAAGGGCAGCTCCTGATGTTTATCAGGTCAGCGGGCTTCCTGCCTCTCATCTGAACCAGAAGGCACGATTTCCTTTCTCACTGGAGAGTCTTTCTGGTGGTTATGAGGGACAGTAGGGAAACAGCCTCATATGCATATACCGTCCGATTGCACATTTGTCTCAGATGTGTGCACGCACACACACACAGGCACACACAGAGACACTCCTCTGCCCCTTTCCCCAGGTAAGTCTGCCTCAAAGTCTGCCTCTGAAAGATTATTGGTTAATTTTGTCAGGTTTTCCAGTGGTTTAGTTGTGACTGATAGAGCAGATTGTAAAAACAAAGGAGAGCTGCCCTCATAGTAACCTGAAATTAAAAAACAAAACAAAACAGAATTGTGAGGAAATAAATTCCTTTGTCTAAAACCAAAAAAACAAACCAACAAAAAAAGAAAGGAGAACGCTACAGTAGGTTGAAAACTCTAAAATTGCTTGATTTTTTTGACACTACTTTATACACATTAGTATGTAATAATTATGCAGGTATACCTGTTTGAAACATTTCTATTAACTAACACATGCACGTTAGAAAATAAAAGTTTAAAATGGTAGCACTATTTAAACTTTTCACACATTTTTTTGCCCGTGGTTTATGAAAATATTTGTCATAGTCTTGTAAGGATCACTCAATATAAATAAAATGTGTGTAGAAAGAGAATGGACAGCAGGAATAGGGACAGTGTTCTAGATATATAAAAGTTGGAAGAAACCAGTATCTTTTCTAGCTTTTCATATTAAGTCCAACTGGCTGGGTGCCCATAGCTCAGTGATTACAGTGCCAGCTCCATATACCAGGGTGGGTTCAAACCCGGCCCGGGCCTGCTAAACAACAATGACAGCTGCAAGAAAAAGATAGCTGGGTGTTGTAGCGGGCGCTTGTAGTTCTGGCTACTCGGGAGGCTGAGGCAAGAGAATCGCTTAAACCCAGGAGTTTGAGGTTGCTCTGAGCTGTGATGCTACAGCACTCCAGTGAAAGCGATATAGTGAGACTGTCTCAAAAAAGAAAAAGAAAATATTAAGTCCAGCTGTCCAAAAACTAAATATTTGACAAAGCGCTGCCAGTGGGGAGATAAAACACTTGGTAGTAAAGAAAGTGTTTGTTCTGGCCCTGTATGTAAGTGCTTCTTATTCTGGTGAGAAAAGAGCTCGTTTCTAAGACAGTCAACTGAAAATGCTTACCAGCATTATCCCTTTCCATATTTCTTTTGTTTTTCCTCAAATATTGTAGGGTAGAAGAAAAACCTCTGTGCTTACCATTTTCTAGTTTTATTGTATTTTAGTATTTCCTTATAATGGAGGGGGAATGATGGATGCATTGATTATCTAAAATGTTAATTTATCCCTTAATCGTTCAATTTACTATACATTTTTTTCTCAGTATATATATATATGCGATATACTATATTTAACTTTGGAATTCATGGCACAATACAATGGAATCATGGTGACCGGATTTAAAAGAAGCTGGATGTTTACAAAATTTTCCATCCTCTTCTCCATGTACTTCCTGACTTCTTCCTGAATGTGGGGAATAGATTCTTCTTGAGACCAATATATTAATTTCTTCTGAAGTATTTCCCTTCTTCTGTGTTTTGAAAACATTCAGTTTTTAGAAGTCTCTGGGATGCAAAGTAAATGATTGAGATAGGCAAAGCTGAAATTATTTAATTTATAAAGGAGGTATTGTAATTTCTGCATAATCATTGTTAACTTTCAGTAAATGTGAAAGGTGTGCTTTGAAAAAGTGACTCTAAAAATCAGAAATCAAGAAAATCAAGCATAATGTTTCTTAATTATTCAGAATTTAAAATTCATGTTCCTGGAGGTATTAAACCACAGTGTGGGTCCTTATTTGAGACATGACGTATTAACTAGGAAGTAAGTTTTCATTATCTCTAGCACTTATTTAATAGATTTTATAGATTATCTTTTGAAAAAGATATGTGATACTGAGAAGATGTAAAATTATTGCCCTTTATTTATTATTATTATTATTATTATTATTTTGAGACAGAGCCTCAAGCTGTCACCCTCAGTAGAGTGCGGTGGCATCACAGCTCACAGCAACCTCCAACTCCTGGGCTCAAGCGATTCTCCTGCCTCAGCCTCCCAAGTAGCTGGGACTACAGGCGCCCACCACAATGCCCAGCTATTTTTTGGCTGCAGCCGTCATTGTTGTTTGGTGGGCCTGGGCTGGATTTTATCCCGCCAGCTCAGGTGTATGTGGCTGGTACTTTAGCTGCTTGAGCCACAGGCACCGAGCCATTATTATTTTTTTTTAGAGACAGAGTTTTAACTTTGTTGCCCTTGATAGAGTGCTGTGGCGTCACAGCTCACAGCAACCTCCAGCTCTTGGGCTTTGGTGATTCTCTTGCCTCAGCCTCTGGAGTAGCTGGGACCACAGGTGCCCCCACAACACCCGGCTATTTTGTTGCCGTTTGGCAGGGGCTGGGTTCTAACCTGCCACCCTTGGTATATGGGGCCAGCACCCTACTCACTGAGCCACAGGCACCACCCTTGTTGCCCTTTAAAAAGTAGGAAATCTTTATGGTATTGATTTTTATTTTTAATCATTAGGATTTTGAATATTCCTGGTTTGATTAGTAGAAATAAAATGCCTATAAAATATAGAAATATTGTTTTAATTCAGAGATGAAACAGTATTCATTTGTATTTAGAAATTCTTTACAGTTAGCACTGTTTGATAAGTTATATTTTCTTCTGTATTATTTCTCTGTAGATCATGTATGTTAATTAGATTTTAAATGTTTTTGTCCTAGTATTTAAACCGAGGCTGCACTAGATACTTTGCTAACAAAGAAACCGACAAACAGATTTTACAGAACCGCAAAAGTCCTGAGGTACAGTAACATTTTTTTCCTTAAAATTTTTAATGAAAAAGAAATCATGCTGAAAGATATATTATTATTTTGGAGCCCAAGTAAGATTTCTTGCTATAAGGCTTTTCTTGCTATAAGGTATTTTAATGCTCAAGTCGAGTCTTTCTCTCAGTGCAATGCTTTGTGCTTGTCTCCGCGTCTGCGGAAGCAATAGGTTCTCGTTCTTCTTGGTAGCCTCAATGTTACACTCTCCCTTTGTTCTTTTTCCAAGTATGAAGGTATTAAACTGACTTGAGTTATTCTTGCAGCATTTTAAAAATGTGCTCTCAGATGATCCATTTGGGATTAAGCATATGTCTTTTATAATTTACTATTTCCTTCAAGGCTGAAGTAACCAGGGGTGTCCAACCTTTTTTGGGCCACACATTGAAAGAATAAGAGTTGTCTTGGGCCACACATTAAATAAACAAACACTAATGAGAGCTGATGAGCAAAAGAAAAGCTCTGCGCATATGTTTTATGATATCCAACACCACGGATAAGGAAGACGGGCCTCAAATAATGTGCTTGTTGCCCGTGAGCCACAGGTTGGACAATACATGTAGGCATTCTTGTGAAAGGATGGTAATATATTATTGTATTTCTGTTTCATATATCATATTACTATCATGCGTTATGAAAAGTTTTGTATATTGAGCTCCCTAAATTATATTTCTAAGAGTAATTAGATATAATTGTCCCATTAAGTATTTTTTAAAACACTAGATCCTTAATCTAAAATTTTACAACCCTTATAAATTTTTATGTGGATACTTAATAAGTTACACCAAGTTGTGTTTATGTTAGATGCTTAAATTATGAACTACTAAATAAAGATTAATGATAGGGGCTCGTTAATATTGCTTTTGTTAATTTTATTAAAAGATTTATGTCAAGTGTTTAATTAAACAAAGACTTATATTGGGCTCAGGTTTTAATGCTCCTACATTAAGAGCTAGATAATTCTGACTAATTATAATTTTAAATTATAAATATAAAATAATAAAATATAATTATTTATAATTATAAAATTATGAATAATTTTGAATAATTAATTTAAGATGGGTAAGATGAATTATGTCTTTAATATATTCATATAAAAGAACAGGAAGCAAATACAAATTTCCATTATTTCAAATTCTAAGCAGATGAACCTATAGTTAATTTTTGTTTAATTTGACATTCTAAGTGTAATTTTAGACACAGATTTCTGAATCATAAATCATAAACTTCATGCTGTAGTCCTGGTTGGAACTTTAAGAAGCAACATAAATATTCATGGTCTCTTCCTCTGTCTGGCTGAAACTGTATGTTTCCAAGATGCTAAAATACAGAAGATGTATTCTTTCTCTTAAGACACTGGAGATACTTCCTAGTGGGATGTTGCTATTGTCCTAAAGGAGGAAAAAAAGAATATAAATCTGATCTTTTGGCATAGAAAAAACTGAGTAGAGATTAAAGGAAAGTGGAGTTTACTCTAAAGAGCAGCATGTACCCTCCACAGAAGAGAAGGGTATTCTTTCTGATTCAGAATCGATGTACTTGGTCCAGAATGTTATTCGCATCACTGGGAGGGAGTGTATGTGTGTGTTTGTGTAAGTGAACAGTGGATTAATATGTTTAACTTACTTTTTGTGTCTTCTTTATCAGGAGGATGAGGTGATCATTTTGACTAAATCCTTTGCCTAATTCCATTTGATTATGTGTAATTTTTAGAAGAATGCAGTATTTTTAGTCTGCTCAGTAGCAAATATGTTCATGAACTTTTGATTAGTTAACAGTATTTTAGTGAATCAAGCATTCAAATGAAAGACTAAAAATCCCGCATGGTTTGTGTTTTCTGTTAAGTTTTGCTGCATGTGATTGTTTCCTTTGCTTCTTTTAAGAATAAAATTGAATTTTATTATCTAGACATTTTCCAGAAATTTTTGCACACACATGACCAAGCATTTTCAAGAATTTTGTGGAAAGGCAATTTTAGCTGGAAAGCCTTTCTTTTTTACTGGAAGAAAAACCCATCTTGTAGAGGTATCTTTAGTGAGCAGCTGATTCTGATGCTCTGCTGCCTAATTTTAATTTTACTTCTTCATGCTCAGGTTCTGGAAAATTTCTAGTTTGATCTTTCTGTGACCAGTAACTTTTGTGTTTCTCCTAATTTCTGCAGGCTTGATTTTATTCTTCTTTTACAGGGTTTGTTTTAGGTTCTAACAAATTAATACTGTAGGTGCAAGTTCACTTAGGAAGGGAAACACATTTTTCTTCATTTTTTTGGAAACATTTTAAGTCATTGCCTGAGTTCTTAAGAGAGAGCGTGATGCCTACTAATATACTTCAGCTCAAACGTGTATATATAGAAAGGTTAAAAAAAATAATTCTCAGGCTATGACAATTGTCTCAGCCTGTCCACTATTTACTGCTATTTAATTTTGGTGAAATTGATAGTTAACCTACAGAAGTATCATGCTAATGGTTAGATTTTTTATTACAATTCATATGTTTTTGGCTTTATTTTTAATTGACAAATAAAAATTATATGTATTTATACAACACATTGGGGAACAATGTAACATTTTGATATATGTATTCATTGTGGCATAATTAAATCAGATTAATATAGTCATCACTACCTCAGTTCTTTTTGATCTAAGGATGTCAATTTATCTCAACTACTGATACTCCCTTCTCAGTTTATATCCTTACCTAGTATTCTAGCCTTAAAATGATTTACAATGAAAATTGTGTTCTAATTGAAAATCATCTAACTTCGTTCTTCTAGTTGAAAATTTTATTGAGATAATTGTAGATTCACATGTAGTTGTAAGAAATAGTATAGCGGCATCCTGTATACACTTTACTTAGTTATTCAGCTTCTGGTTGTTAGAATGCTGAAGTTTTCCACTGACAGATTTTATTTTTGCATGTTATATAGTGCATTAATGGGCCTGGTATCGTTGTTTTAGTCTGCTTGAATAATGTAAAGATCAGGTAATTGATGTCTTTTTGCTTTATAGTATCTTAAGGCAGGTTCCTTGAAAGATCCTCTGTTAGATGACCATGGAGATTTTATCAGAATGTGCACAGCCATGAGGAAGATTGGTTTGGATGATGAAGAAAAGCTTGATCTCTTCCGGGTGGTAGCTGGTGTCCTGCACCTTGGAAATATTGATTTTGAGGAAGCCGGCAGCACTTCAGGTGGTTTTTTTTTTTTTTTTTTAGATGGATAAAATTAGGTAGAATTTCTTTTCTTTGTCATATGAAAATTGAATCTGTTCATGTATAGGTTTGTTAACAATTTTTAGAAATTTCTAGGATATACTGCGTTACAGGTGAATCTCCCAAATGAATGATGCTTTATAATCAGTCATTATGAGCTCTGTTTCAAACACATCATTGATACTGGTGAGCAATAAACCTTCCACTTTTGAAGGTTAAGTAACTGACTACTGGTGTCATATTTGGTTAAATTTTCCACCTGACATTATACTTTTCTAACAGGTGAGCAGATTAATTCTTTGTCATCAATTAAACTGTTTTTAAAATTTCTCGGATTCATGGATCTAAACTTAGATAATTAATTAGGGAAATTTAATATATAAAAGCTCATATACTTTATTAGTGAGAAATGAAAATAAATCAAAATTTTTATTTTTATGCAAATTAAAAAGAATATTTAAATGACTGATGATAGCAACTTTTCAGACCTAGTGTCTCAATCTGTACATAAGCAGTAAGACTTTGCATAATTCTAAATTTGATCAAGGAATCTAAGGACCGGTAAATGGCGTATGGCCCGTGGGCTCAGTTTGGCTCCCTGTGTCTGTGAGGGCCGTGTGTTTCTGGGACTCAGCCGCACCCACTCACCCGTGTGTTGTCTGTACCGCCTTTCATGCTTGTGGCAGAGCTGAGTAGTTGTGACTGCTCTGCTTCAGTGGCAGAGTTGAGTGTTACCCTTCAAAGCCTAAAACTTTTACTCTCTGGCTTTTCAGACAAAAATCTTGTCAACCATTGTAGTAAGACATTATTTTGGAATCTTATACCAAGGAAAAGTTAGGAAAAACCTAAAGCACTGTTTAAAATGGCAGCCAGTACCATGGGCTTTCTTGGCGGATCTCAGAGGCTCTGAGCATTTGCGCAGTGAGATAATCCAAGAGAAGGGCTGTTACGGTGCAGTTCCCACAGTGGTTTGCATATAGGGAAGGGGCACGAAAGGAAGGGAAAGAAAGAACATTTAAAAATGCATCTTATGTGCAAAACCCTTCATAGTCTGTACTTTGTCGTAAACATCATAATCATAATCTGCAATCACAATGAAATAGGGGATATCCTCTCCATTGTACAGGAGTGGGACCTGTGTGGACGTTAGGCACTCTCTGCGTTCACTGATGAAGTTGTAGGTGTGACAGCCTGCTCTACTCTAGTCTAACTCAGGCTTGTGGTAATCGACCCTCCTTACCCCCAGGCTGCTAAAATTCGTGATCTGTGAGCAAGCAGACTAAAACCGTGGTAATGACTTTCAGACTCAGGGCTCTGTGATGCTATGGAGTCAGTAACAGGAGAGGCCACCCATTGTACAGGGTGAGAGCGCACAGCCCTGGTGTGACCTGGGCAAGGAACTTACTTAACTCTTTCCTTACTGGAAACCGGGGATGGTAACAGTTCCTGCCTCATGTTTTGAGGGGGAGTAAATGAGTTAAATACCTGTAAAATAATATGATTATTTAGGCCTGGCATAGAGTAATCACTATAAGTAAAATTTAAATACAGATTATTTTCAGTTTAAAATAAAAAAATCAATCAAAATTAGGTATGTTTTTAGTGTGAATAAAATAATTTTTAATTAGTTTCTTAGAGGGCTCAGAAAATTTATTTTGAAAATATAGTGAATGTTAGCATACATTTCATTTGCTCCTTGACATTTTTATATCAAGGGTGCATGTGGGAAATTCCAACATGAAAAGATGTTAAGTTCAAAATAATTACTTTTAAAATGTGCTGGAAGTGATAGGTGGCACGTTCACACCTCTTACTGTTATCCTGTGCTGGAAAAGCAGGTGTATACAGAGTATCATAAATGCTGCGTGATCAGTAGCCGAAGAGCCCACGGGGGTTAAAAGACACATCACACGTATTTGTATTATCTCTTATTTTTCTTCTTAAATTTCCTGCCGCTGAAGTAAAATGAGCAGAAAGCAGGGAAGATTGGAAGGAGATGGTGGATCAAGAGAATTAATAAACTAGATTATCTCTGTTTTATTGGCTAAGATTCTATTATATTAATCTTTATCTTTTCTTTTCTTTCCTTCTCTTTTTTTTTTTTTAAACAAGATTTTTCTTATTTCTTTTTTATTTTTTTGGCCAGGGCTAGGTTTGAACCCACCACCTCCGGCATATGGGGCTGGTGCCCTACTCCTTTGAGCCACAGGCGCCACCCCTCTTTATCATTTCTGTGACTGTTCCTACAGATGCAAGTGGTTTTTTTTCTTTCTTTCTTTACCTTTTTTTTTTTTTAAACAGGCAAGTTCGTACTCTTAACCACCCACGCTTGAGTGCAGTGACACAGTCATAACTTAATGTAATCTCAAACTCCTGGGCTCAAGCAATCCTCTTGCCTTTTCCTTTCAAGTAACTAGGACGACAGTGCATTCCACAACACCTGGCTAATTTTAAAAAAACCTTTTGTGGAGACTGGTGTCACTTTGTTGCCCTGGTTGGTCTTGAACTCGTGGTCCCAACCAATCCTCCTGCCTTTGCCTCCCAAGGTGCTGGGATTACAGGCACCACATCAGGCTAAGTGGTTTCTTTCTAATTAGAAGTACCTTTTTTTCCCTTTAGCTGCCTCGGTTTTGGCATATCCTAGCAATTTGAAAACAACTCAGCATCTTTATAATTATTTTATTAGAAGATTTATTCTCCAGTAAACACTTGTAATGCTCTAAGTTGGCATGAGAACGTTTTTACATGATAAAAGTGCAGAGAATATTTGTTGGGACTTCCTGTGTTTTTTAAAAGCCCACATAACAGGCTGGTGCTTGTAGCTCAGTGAGTAGGGCACTGGCCATATACATGAGGCTGGTGGGTTCGAGCCTGGCCAGGGCATGCTAAACAACAATGACAACTGCAACAATAACAAAAAAGATAGCCAGGTGTTGTGGTGGGTTCCTGTAGTCC
>CAUYPK010013969.1:0-11927 GCA_963574355.1 Loris lydekkerianus
TGGAGCTGGAACATATTCTTCTTAGTAAAGTATCTCAAGAATGGAAGAAAAAGTACCCAATGTACTCAGCCCTACTATGAAACTAATTTAGGACTTTCACATGAAAGCTATAACCCAGTTACAACCTAAGAATAGGGGAAAAGGGGAAAGGAAGGGGGGGGAAGGTGGGTGGAGGGAGGGGTACTGGTGGAATTATACCTGTGGGGCTTCTAACAAGGGTATATGTGAAATTTAGTAAATGTGGAATGTAAATGTCTTGGCACGGTAACTGGGAAAATGCCAGGAAGGCTATGTTAACTATTGTGATGAAAATGTGTCAAATGGTCTTTGAAGCTAGTGTATGATGCCCCATGATCATATCAATGTACGCAGCTATGATTTAATAAAAAAAAAAAAAAGAAGCATAAATAATTCTTAAGATTGCACAAATGCATTATATTTTCATCCAACTGGTACTATTCTGGAACAAATCAGGTCATAAAATACCAATAAGTACACATAAAAAAATTAAAATTTAAAATGTTTATGCTTCACAAAGACAGTTGAAGCATAAGAAAGTCAGGATAGATATTTCTGGTAAGAGAAATAGAACTGATATGTCATAGTTGGTGACTGATTACTTATCATTTCAATTATATATACATTATTTTAGCAGTTTATTCTCATGGGTAGCACTGAAATTTTTTTTTTTTCTCTGTAATGACAAGTTTTAAGGCAGTGCTAATTGCACAAACAGGCTTATTAAAATGGAAAAGCGAACAAATATCTAATGGCCAGGGAATCCTGACTGGGCTCACGCTGACAGTTCAATTATCCAAACAGGTTACAAATGATTGCATTGAAGACAAAGGCCTGCGGATTTTTCTCTGTGAACACTGCTCAATAAGACTGAAAAATGTCAAAGAGAAGATGCTTTCTTTCCAAATAAGTATATATTTGAGAACTGTGATCAAGGTGACCATGTGTGTGTGTACAAATAATTAAAAGAATCTAGGGCTTGGAATATTTTTAAAAGAAATAGTAAGAGCCAATTTATTAGACTTTTAACAACTAAAAAAAATCAATTTACCTGCCGCCTCCCCAACGTTACAACAAAAAGTGTTGTCATTGTGAAAATCCCAAAGTAGTCCAAGATTTTAAGCAACCTTTGGAAGCATAACATACAGATGGTTGTCTACTAGTGTCTCATGTGAATAGTTGAGCACAGTGATTCTATTTTTCTGTAAACTAGTAATCAACAAATGACATTTAGGCCAATAACTACCCATAATATCTCATTAACAAAATTCCTCATTTTACTAATTGGTTTATTGTTTAGCTAACAATGAAAACCACAGCAGAAGAAATATGTGGTTGAAGGTCTTATCTTCTTTGTTATTTTTTGTGTGGTGGTTGTTGTTGTTGTTGTTGATTTGGAGTAGGACTCCATCTTAAAAAAATATTTTATGAATTGAAACAGAAGAAAACTGCTGAAGCCTGTAATCCTAGCACTCTGGGAGGCCAAAGGCGGATGGATTTCTTGAGCTCAGGAGTTCAAGACCAGACTGAGCAAGAGTGAGATCCTGTCTCTATAAAAGTAGGAAAACTAGCCAGGTGTTGTGGCAGGTGCCTGTAGTCCCAGCTACTCAGGAGGCTGAGGGAGGATGGTTGTTTGAGCCCAAGAGTTTGAGTTTGCTGTAAGCTATGACACCATAGCACTCTACTGCTCTACTGAGGCAGCAAAATGAGACTCTATATCCCAAAATTAAAAAAAAAAAAAAAATAGAAAACTGTTGTATATTTCATGCTTTATAAGTTTGTGGGTGTCTAAGTTATACATATAGGATTGTGCAGGTTCAGGAAAGAAGGAAGCTATGGTGATAGGAGAGCTAGAAGGCATGTTTTGGAGACAGGTTAACTTGGATTTCAAACAGTACCATAGTTCTGGACAACTTATTTAACACTGTCAAACTTAATTTTATTGGTCTTTAACATGGCATCTATAATATTAGTATTACATTAGTATTATTCAGCCAATAGAAATACATTATCCACATAGATTACTGGGCACGATAACAGAACATCATAGGTGATTTGTGGGTGGTGGCTGTTATCACAGTGAACTGGGCAGGGTGACGCATAGTCTTTGACCTGCTTAGGGTCTGATGGCTGAACTCCCTATCTTCTTTCTTTAAATCATCCCTTCCATTCATTTAACAGACACTTGGTGAACATTGATTAGGTCATATTCCAGCTGTCACCTGGATATAAAAAATGTTTAAAGGAAGAGGTAAAACGATCACAAACTAGTGAGAGAAATAGGTAACAAAGAAATAACTTCATTTAAAGTGGAGGTAAGGAGCAGATGCTAAAGCAACAATCAGGATGGAGGCACAAAAATCTGGATTGGCAAGATTGCTGCCCAAAAGCTTCCTGGAGAAGGTGATGGCTGAGTGGAGTCCTTGGAATAAGAGTATTCAGGCAAAAGTGCTGGGGCAATGAGTGAAGAGAGAAGAGACCTTGAAAATATGCTTCAAAGGGACGCACCTGTGGACATCTTTTCTAGAGAAGGGGCACAACATTTTTATAGACAAAGATGCAGACTTGGAAAATACATGAACAAAATTTTTAAAATTCTGTAAATATTTTTAGTTTTAATTTCTACTTGGGGTTCTTTATACATCCTGCTTGCCTAATCTAAGATGTAATCTATTCAGAAAAGCAAAATAAAATAGCGGGTTGAGTATTCTTTATTGGAAATGGTTGGGACCAGAAGGGCTTTGGATTTCAATTTTTTTTTTTTTTTTATTTTCTCAGATTTTAGAATATTTGTATATGCATAATGAGACCTTGGGGATAACATAAAATACATTTGTGCTCCATATACACTTTATGCACACAGCCTGAGGTAATTTTAAATAATATTTTAAAGAATTTTGTATATGAGACAAAGTTTTTGACTGTGCTTTGATTGCAAGACATCCCATGAGGTCAGGTGTGGAATTTTAAACTTGTGACATCATGTCAGCACTCAAAAAGTTTCTGATCTTGGAACATCTTGGGTTATCAGATTAGGAATGTCAACCTATAATGCAGCTTATGATAAACAACATTAAAATTAAAACCATAGGTTGCTTAGGTAAGCAAAGGTAAGCCATTTATACCAATACTATATAGACAAAGAAGTAAAAAGTGATCTCTTTTATCCCCCAGCATTACTGAGATGTGGTAAGTAAAAATGACATATATTTAGGGTATGTAATAGATGTTTTGATACATGTATGTATACACTGTGAGATGTATCTAATTATTATATCCATCAAGTCACATGGTTCCCATTTTTTTGTCAGCTTCGTTTTTATGTGATGAGAACACTTGAGTTTACACTTAGCAAATTTTACATGTACAATTTAGTATTGAGTGTATGTGGTATTTGTTTTTCCATCCTTGCAAAAGTCACTTAGAAGAATGGCCTTCCGTTTCATCAGGTTGTTACAAAAGATACTAGATAACCAATTTTTAAGTGACTGAGAAGCATATACCACATTTTATTAATCCACTCATGTATCGGGGACACTTGGGTTGCTTCCATATCTTGCTTATTGTGAATAATGCTGCAATAAATATCAATATTTTTGGATATACATTCAGATATGGGATTGCCAGTTCCCACTAGTAATTTTTTTTTTAAACATTTTGAGGAACCTCTATACTGTTTTCCATAATGCCTGTTACATACATTGTACATAGTATATATTTCCACCAAGGTAGTACAGTTTCCTTTTTTTTTTTTTTTTTGCATCATTTCCAATTATTTTTATTTTTATGGAAAATATTTATTTTAATTTAATTTATTATTATTTTTTATTAAATCATAACTTTGTATATTGATGCATTTATGGGGTTCAGAGTACTGTTCAATATACAATGTGAAATGCTTACATTGAACTAAGTAACACATCCATCACAATTATCCTCATTTCTTAATAGTTTTGAAATGTACCATTGCATCATGCACATTAGGTGAGGGCCTCCCAAGTACTTCTACTCCTCCCATCTCTTTTATATCCTCTTCCTTTCTACTTTCTGGACTACTTTCCCTACTACTTTCTGGACTATAGGTATGTTTTGCCATTCATATGCATGTGTAGGTGATTATATATTGATTTTATAGTAGTATTGAATACATTGGATACTTTTTTTTTTTTTTTTTTCCATTCTTTAGATACTTTACTAAAAAGAATATGTACCAGCTCCATTCAGGTAAATATAAAAGATGTGAAGTCTCCATACTTTTTATGGCTACATAGTATTCCATGGTGTACATATACCACAATTTGTTAATCCATTAATGGGTGGATGGGCACTTGGGCCATTGCCATGTCTTGGCTATTATGAATTGGGCTGCAATAAATATTCTGGTGCAAATGTTTTTGTTGTGAAATAATTTTTGGTCATCTGGGTATATACTTAGTAAAGGAATTACAGGATCAAACGGTAGATCTACTTTTAGTTCCTTGAATGTTCTCCAAACTTCTTTCCAAAAGGGTTGTATTAGCTTGCATTCCCACCAGAAGTGTAGAAGTGTTCCTTTCTCTCTGCATCCAAGCCAATATCTGTA
This sequence comes from Loris lydekkerianus, assembly GCA_963574355.1. NCBI lineage: Eukaryota > Metazoa > Chordata > Mammalia > Primates > Lorisidae > Loris > Loris lydekkerianus. Next base: position 4,601 of record CAUYPK010013969.1, read on the forward strand.
GTTTGGGGATTTTGTGATGTGGGCTAATCTTATTGCAGTTAGATGATATCTCAAAGTGGTTTTGGTTTGCATTTCTGTGATGATTAAGGATGATGAGCATTTTTTCATGTGTTTGTAGGCCATGTGCCTGTCTTCATCAGAGAAGTTTCTGTTTAAATCTCTTGCCCACACAGAAATGGGGTTATTTGTTCTTTTCTTATTGATTAGTTTGAGTTCTCTGTAGATTCTTGTTATCAGACCTTTGTTGGAAGCATAACCTGCAAAAATATCCCATTCTGAAGGTTGTCTGTTTGCTTTACTTACTGTGCTTCAGGCTATACAAAATCTTTTTAGTTTGATCAGATCTAAGTAATGTATTTTTGGTGTTGCTTCCTCATAAAATATTCTCCCAGGCCAATTTCTTCAAGTGTTTTTTTCGCACTCTCTTCTAGTATTTTTATAGTTTCATGTCTTAAGTGTAAATATTTTATCCAGTGAGAATCTATTTTTGTTAATGGTGAAAGACGGGGGTCCAGTTTCAGTCTTCTACAGGTTGCCAGCCAGTTGTCATTGCCAATTCTTATCTTTTGTCTTTTGATAATGGCCATCTTAACAGGTGTGAGGTGACAGGATTAGTGATATTAAGCATCTTTTCATATGCCTCTTGTCCAATTGCATATTTTCTTTGGAAGAATGTCTATTCAAATCTTTAGTAATTTTTATTTTTTTCCTATTTAATTGAATGAGTCCCTTAAATATTTTGAATATTTACCTCTTACCAGAGATTTAGTTTACAAACATTTTCTCTCATTCCCTAGGCTGCCCTTCATTTTGTTGATTGTTTACTTTGCTGTGCAGGGACATTTTAGTTTGATGTATTCTCACTTGTTTATTTTTGCGCTTGTTGGCTGTGCTTTTGGTGTCAATTCCCAAAAAAAGAAAAAAAAAAAAAATTATTGCTAAGCTCAATGTCAGGGAAATTTTCCCCTGTGTTTGTTTCTAGGGGGTTTATCCTTTCAGATTTTTTAGTTATATTGAACTATTTTTTAGTTTTCTTTTATTGTTTCTATCATGTAATAGTAAGAAACAATTGTATATGCATCTGTATATGCTGTGATGTTAAGCTTTATGAAAGAACAATATATATGGGTCTCATCTATAAAACAGAAAATAAATACATTAATATAGACCATGGCCCATTCATGACTTGTCAGGCAAAAAACATTTTAATTCTAAATCTTATAAATATGAATTGTTACCCCAATTTTAAGGTTGAAAATGTGAGAGCCCCAAGTAGGTAGGGTACTTGTCTAAAGTCACATAGCTTATTGTAGATAGGCTCAGTTTCTGAAACAGATTTGTAATTCCTAAGTTCATGCTCATTTCTACCACACAAAAATTTAAGAGAAAAACGTAAAAAACTAAAACTAATTTTAATTAAACTATTATGAGGTGACTTTTTAATAAAAATGCATACTAAATGATAGTAGAGTAATATTCAGAACTCACGTACACATACTTCTTTTGGTTCAATGCTTCGTTTAATACCAAGCCCAGTGATTTTTGTGTATGTATATTGAAGTTATATGTAGCTCATTCCTCAATATATGTTTGTGCTTACTAAGTAAAAGAAATTCATGTCTGTTTGTCATTCTGTGAAAGATTTCACTGCTCCATAAGTCACTATGCTATTATTGTATTGTATTAGCCCTCTGGTGGTGTGATTAATAAATCTGCATTAAAGCAAAATAAACTACCACCTGTCACACTTACAATAACACTTTGTGACCTATTGCAAAAAAAAAGCAATTGAAACATCTATGGAGCTTATGTCTCTGTTTATAATTCACACATTTAAATAATAGTTCCATTTAGGAAGACTTGTGACTCTGAAAGTGATGTTTAATAGGTAGTGAAATCATGAGGAAAGCATTAAATTGATGTTCCTCTGATATCATCTGGTACTATCATTATGTAGATGTGTTTCCTGTAGTGTCCTTTTACTGTTTATAAGTCATTTATGAACTTATGTTATTAGCTTATAAGCACATTAATACCTATCCCATGCTCATTTTGGTTGTTTGAATATAGTACTTTATTAAAAAGCACTAAGTATCATTTTGAAGAATGAATTCATTTTAAGCAAAAGTTCATATTTAATTCATTAATATCACTCCTACTTCCACTCAAAATGGTTAATTAAGTCCATTAAATTACGTTTTATAATCATGAAGAAGTCACACTAGGAGTATAATTTAATTTGAATGCTGTAGAGACTAAATTTGTTTGCATTTCTAAATTGCCGAAGTTTAGTTCTGAAATTTTACACAGTCTTCCAGTCTTCTTCCTTTTATCCAGTGCTTCCCCCTTTGCCCAGATGGATTTCATGAGACTGGAAAAACTGTCACAATTTTAAAAGGGCTTCAAAATTTAAATAAAAAATATTATAAGTGGGAGTAAAGAAGGGCAGACAAAAGGGAAGGCTAGAATTGGAAAAGTCTATTGTAAGTATGTATGAAGAAAAATGGATTTTTAAAATTGGGTTATTCTCTATAGCTTTGCAAATGTATTCCAGAAGAAAATCTCCATGTGGCGGGGAGAGGTTGGATCGGATGTCTCTGACTTTGTGTTGAAATGTTTCTATCTTTGGTGATTCTCTGCATTGCTTCCAATTTCTAGAATCATAAATGCCCCCTAAAATTCTATGGGAAAAAATCTTTCTTTTGGTCCACTTTATCATGGAGATTGACATTTAAATTTACATGCAGAATTTTTGTTAAGACAGAGGTTAGAAAAAAAAAGGCAGCCAGTAAAACATAATCCATTTGTTCATGGTTCAGATCTAAACAGACAATTAGTGAAATAAGAATTCACACTGTATGAGTAAATTCTTCAGACTTCTGTATGGAATCCCCTCATGTCTTCAGTGGCAGCATGATGTCATGAAAAGTGCACTGGATTTGGAGAATTCAACTCCAATGCTGTCTCATGAACTGGCCCTGCAGTGCAACTTTGGCAAAGTCACTCAACCTCCCTCCCTGAATACAATTTCCCCTGGCAAAATAGCAAAATAAAATACTTTCTCTATGGGACTGTCATAACTTTCAAATGAAAATAGAGTTCCATAAATGTTTAAGGAGCAAAATCTACTATGGCCCACACTTAAGGAACTTTTCCTTAGTTTCTTCTATTCAATTTTATCCAATTAGAAGACACTATTATTAATAATATCATATGAGAGACATTTTTCATCTAGGATAAAACATTCCTCATCACTCTCTAGAGTTCTTCCATTTAGCTGCTGACCCCTACAGCATTTGTATTTCACGATTCAATTCTTGCCAGGCCCAGGCTAAATGACATTTTGAAGCCATAATTAAAGGCAAAGCACCGTTGCCTTCATTGTTACCTCATTGCTCCTCTGGAGCATTTTATGATGATATATACAGGTGAAGTCTGTTCCCCTCAATCACCTATTTATATACAGAATATTATCATTCAGTATTCAGTACATTATAAAAAGTCAATTAGATTATTCACTTATTACCTGTAATTTAGATAATTACACTGTATTGAGAGACATTTTAAATCCAGTATTTCAGTTGTCAATCAGCTGTTACAGAAAATCAGAGCTTTCTTAGCCCTAAATACATACTTCTGAAATTTTATGTAGTCATTTGCAAATATTGCTTTAAATCCCATCGACTTTGCTTAATCCATGTATTCCGATGATAGACTACTTCCATTTGACTATTTAATTATCTATTTTCTGCTAAAATGGAACCTTGCATTCCTTGGACAATCCTTCCATGACTGCTGACACCAGCTACCAAGTTCCTAAAAGGACCTTGATTTCCCCACGTTCTCTCGTCCAGCCACTTTCTGCACATCATCCACTTTGAAACTATGTGAGATTACATTTTGTCATCAGGTGCTAAGAGAAGTTACAGAACATTGTATTGTAATCAATAATGTTTTATAGTTAAGCAGGGAGTTGGTATGTCTAGACTTAGGTGTTCTGTGAGGTAACAACTGATAGGATTATCTCAATGGGACAAGCTGATCTCATAGCATAAAATATCTTATATACTATGGTAAAGAGTGAGACCTTTTTTTCTTAGAGCAACAGGAAATCATCAATGAGTTTTGACCATGGAAGAGATATGATTATATTTGAATTTCAGCAAGACAGCTCTGGTTGCTATATGAGAAAATGGTAAAGGTTGGCACAATGAATGTCAAGGCCAATGACAAGGCTATTATTGTAATCAGGATAAGAGATGTTGATGATCTACATTAATTTCTAGGAGAAGGTAGAATGGAAAGAGCTATCTGGATTCAACAAGAATTAATAAGATAAAAACAAAAGTACTGGACTAGTCAATGAATGTAGAGAGCCGAAGGAAATGGCAAATGAGAAATCATTGCTAGGTTATTCACCTGAGCATGTTTTGAAGAAAAGAAAATGCTGAGATAACTCCACTGGAACCTAGAGGAGTACTTTCTATATCCTGGGTTTGGGATTCTTTTCTTTTTCTTTTCCTTCTGGGTAAATAATCCTTGTCCTTGACATTCTAACCAAACATCACTTCTCTTAGCCTGCCTCCCTTAGAGTTCTTCTTTAACAGAAACCATAGAGATCACACCATTCATCAAAACTCATTGTAATCATTGGCTTAGTCACATTTACTCAATATGATCTTGTGAGTCTGCAGAATAAAGGGACTGAGTCTCTTAAAAGGCTTGATAATGAGTAACCAATAAATATTAGTTTACAGGTGAGATAAAGGAAGAAAGAAAGGGAGAAATGGGTATTTTCTAGTAAAAACAAAAATCATCTCATTGTCTTAACCCAACAGATGTTTCCCTCGCTTTGTAGATCTATGCAGGTTGTGGAGTTCTTCTGTCCTATAAATATCTCTCCTTCAATTGTGAACTCAAGGACAAGACTTGTTTCATCCTGGGGTTCCATCATCTTTGACTTTAAGGAAATTCAACTGGCAGATGGAAGAACAAAGCACAGGAGAGGCAAACAAGATACTCCTGATCCCACAGCGAGTTATTTCACAGCTACTCACAATTCATTGAAATAACTAGATGTATCTTGGAGCAAGAATGTTTGGGAGATGTAAAGAAACAAACACATAGAGAATAATACAGAGCACTAACACTCTCTGATATAGGAGGATATACACGAAAGAGAAAGGGATGGAAACTATGTGATTAAATATGACTACAGTACAGAAAATAAGAGTAAATCATAATGCCATGAGAGGAAAATTAGTTACATAACGTGTGACTGATGACTTAATAACCAAGTGTGGCAAGTATGTAGGGAACATCCCTATAATACAGATCTGGAATCAAGGTCATGCTTTATAAAATAAACAGATACAGTCACAAAGTAAGTTTTTATATGTGTTTTTATATGTTTTACTGTATGTGTAGTATGCTAAAATGTGAGTGTAGTATAGTAAAGTGTGAGCGTTATCCGTGGCTTTGTACATTTCTTCAAATTTTCATTTCTTAAACATGCCATTTTATGCACAATAACTTTGAACTATTATATTGCCCAAGACTTCCTTCTCATTCACAGAAAGGTTAAACACTAAAAATTCAGTATAGGGAATATTTTTGGTGACACGGTATCAGATTACTTATTATTCAGAAATGTAACATTGGGGCATGCAGAACAGAGATTAATGTACATCTGCTTAAAACTCATAACCTGATCTTTTCTTTGCAGTCACTTAATTCAGTATGGTACCTGGAATTTATAATATGAATTTTATAAGACTATGAACCTTGGTCTCAAGAGGTATCCTTACTATGCAAAATATTCCACTAGTTATCCATTTGTATTTATGTGTTTCAATAGAGATGTTTTGCACATTTGTTTTAAAAATTAAATTAGGTTTTATTGCTTGATTTTTATAGCAAAATTAGCATATTCATAACATTGAAGTTATAATGTTCTTATTATTGAAACTCTGCCTTTCGAACTGCATTTTAGTAACTATGCCTTAATGTGTATTCATGAAACTGTAATAGGCGGTGACATTACATAACCTGAAACCACCCAAGATATGAATGTGTGTGTACATTAAAGGAATAATATAAATCTGAGATCCAAATCAAGCACTTCAAGATTATTCTCCTACTGAAGAAGTTTGGGTAGTTGACATGGAGTAACCTATTAAAACTTTTCTTATTTTTATTTAATTTTTAAGAATCTCGGTTCTTTACCCTATTTACTGACAGATCGTTTTTAGAATAAATTTTAAAAATTATAGAGATGCTCTGAAAAGTTATTAAATAGTATGTCGTAATCATTAAAACTAGTCTCCACTACCAGACTCTTCCAAATGGTGACGGTACATGAATCAATTGACAGCATATAAAAAGTAAGGTCAGTACTAACGTGGCCATGAGTATTTCTAACATGTGGGTAGATTAGGGGCAGGATCCTAGAAATTAGAGTAGAAATAACACGTGTTGTGTGCTAGAATAACTTTACATTGTGATTTAGTTAGATAAAATTTTATGTGTTATATTGGTACCTCATTTGTAAGTGAAATTGTCTGTAATGTCATTTCCTTTTATTATTTATGTGCTCTTTTTATATCCAATTGTGTGAAGTGTCTTAAAGAACATTTCTTCTATTTCTATACTATAGAAAAATTGTATAAAGTAACAGTTATAAAATTCTTGAAGTTTTGGTAAAAAGTGGCTTTAAAACAATTATTACCTGATATTTGTCTGTGTGGAGGGGAAAGTTATCCTAATTTTAATGTACCTAATTAAATTTCCTTAATGATTTATTTTAACTTTTCTTATCAAGCCAATTTTGTAAATTCATTATCTTTCTGAGGTGTTATCCATTTTATCTACATGGGTTTGCATGTTAACTCTGATAAAATGTCTATATGTGCTTGAATGAAAAAGAATACAGAGATATAGATATAGATGCTATAATTGTTGAACATAAGGTTTTATATATTTACAAAATCAAACTATTATCATTGGATTTAGTTTAGTTTCTAAGAAACAGACACTAAAAGCTCTCTCCCTGATTGTAGATTTATAAAAATCTACTTGTAATTTTGTCTTTTGATTCTAATTTTGTGTTTCAAGACATTTACATATACCCTTGTAAGATGCCCCGCAGGTGTAATCCCACCAGTACCCCTCCCTTCACCCACCTCCTCCCTCCCTCCTCTCCCTTTCTCCCTTTCCCCTATTCTTAGGTTGTAACTGGGTTATAGCTTTCATGTGAAAGCCCTAAATTAGTTTCATAGTAGGGCTGAGTACATTGGGTACTTTTTCTTCCATTCTTGAGATACTTTAC
>CAUYPK010013970.1:0-14165 GCA_963574355.1 Loris lydekkerianus
GATTGGTTACATTTAAGTGTAAAGTTTCTTTCCTGAGTTTCTTATTGGACCATGTATCCAACACTGCCAAAGGAGTGTTAAAATCTCTGACTATTATGGTGCTGGAGGAAATTAAGTTACTCATGTCTGTTAGAGTCTCTCATAAATTAAGGCACATTCTGGTTGGGTGCATAAATGTTAATACTTGAAATCTCATTATGTTGAGTGTTCCCCTTAAGAAATATGAAGTGACCATCCTTATCTTTCCTTACTTTTGTTGGTTTAAAGCCTATTTATTGCATCTGTGAATAAAACTGCAACACCTTCTTTTTTCTGATTTCCATTTGCCTGAAATATAGATGACCATCCCTTCACTCTGAGTCTATGTTTATCTTTTAAGGTAAGATGAGATTCTTGTACACAGCAGATATCTGGCCTGAGTTTTTGTATCCAGTCAGCCAATCTGTGCCTCTTTAGAGGGCAATTTAAGCCATTCACATTAATTGTAAAGATTGATAAGCCTGGTAGAATTTTGAGTACAGAGTTTTTCAAATATCCAGTGGACATTTTTAATCCTTTTGCCACTGTGAAAGTTGGAATTTGATCAAAAGTTTCTGAGTGACTTTACTTTTATGGTGGAGGATAGTACTGGTCGTTATGGAGGACAGGTGTAAGGATATCATTGAGAGCTGGTTTAGTTATGGTAAATTTCTTCAACATGTGAATGTCATTAAAGTATTTAATTTCTCCATCATTAATGAAACTCAGTTTCACTAGATACAGGATCCTGGTTTGAAAGTTATTTTGTTTTGGAAGATTAAAAGTCAATGACCACCCTCTTCTAACTTGAAAGGATTCAGCAGAGAGATCTGCAGTCATTCTAATATTCTTACCCTTGTAGGTTATGGCTGCTTGCAGAATTTTCTCCTTCATTTTAACTTTGGCAAAGTTAATTGTAACGTGCCTAGGAGAAGTCTTATTTGGGTTGAGTTGTGCTGGGGTTCTGAAACTGTCTGCTATCTGAGTTTCAGAATCTCTTGGCATGTCTGGAAAGTTCTCCTTCATTATCTCACGAAGAAGAGCCTCTGTGCCTTGTGAATCAACTTTATCACCTTCAAGGATTCCTATATGGCAAATATTAGTTTTCTTCGAATTATTCCATAGCTCTCTAGGAGAATGATCTGTTTTTGTTCTCCTTTTCTCTTCCTCATTGAGAGTTTGGGAGCATTCAAAAGCTTTGTCTTCAATGTCAGAAATCCTTTGTTCTGCTTGGTCCATTCTGTTACTGAGAAATTCTACTGTATTTCTCAGGTCTTTGAGGGCTGCAAATTCTTGTCTCAATGTGTCAAAAGCTTTGTCTTTGAATTCATTGAATTCTTGAGACAACTTTTGAAACGCTCCTTGAATTTCTAATTCCAAGTTTATCTCCATTCTATTAATCTTATTTTCAATCCAGATTCTGAATTCAATTTCTGACATGTCAGCCATTTGTTTATGAATGGGATCTTCAGTTGTGTCCTAGGAGCATTGATCTACTCTGGTTATTTATGTTACTGGAGTTTTTCTGCTGATTCTGCCCCTTGATTATTTTACACTGTTTGGCTAGATGAGCAGATAAGGTGAAATTGGGTTGGGGGCTGCAGGAGTAGTGATTAACCAGCCCTTTGCCCAAGAGCTGGGACTGGTGCCTGTACCTTTTCCCCTAGAGCTTTGCCATGGACCCGTATAGTCCTACGGCCTGAGACACTGAGTACTTACCTGGTGTGGTAGGGCTAAGTAGCTCTGTCTTGTTTTCAGCTGGTCTCTGTCCTACCCTAGTGAATCAGTTACTCTGGGTTGACGACTCAGCTATGGAGAAATGCCAGCAATTAAGTCACCCTGTCCCCCATGGGCAACAACTGGAAAAGGAAAATCAAACCTTCCCACAACCACATACCCAGAGTACCACTTTGGATAGTCCCCGGATGATTGGCCAAGTTTAAGAGGTCCAAATCAATTGTCTCAGTCAGCACCAGTCTCAGATGGGAGAGGTAAAAAGGTCTCTGGCAACTAGATAGCAGGGATCTGCTGGAAGCTCAAGTATGACTACCTCCAAGACTCCGTGAGGTCAGAAAGACTCACCCAGCAAATGAATTAGTCTGGGAAGGTTGATGCCTCCTTCCCCTCCTTGCACCTCTGTTACACCCAGTCACTGATAACCCTTCAGGGCTGTGACCCCATTCCCTCCAATGAGCAGATGTTCTAGAGGTTTGTGCCTCCCTGAGTCACAGGGAGATCTATGCCTCCTCGGCCAGTCCACCACTCTCTTGCACTATCCGGCACTATCTGACAGGGGAAGCTGAGGCCTGAACAACCTCAGGTGCTTAATGGAGGCTGGGAAATTCACTGAGTTCTAGCCCTGCCCCTGATTGATGTTACTGACAGAACAGAACCACTTTGAAGAATTTGTTTCTATCCCAGCTATATTCCTCTGTGAATCAGATGCTGTTTGAGTTCACAGAAACTGTGACTCAGCCCTGTTCTGTGCCACTGCCCAGAGCTGGTGTATCTGTCTCCACTGCAGTCTGTGTTGGGGCAGCCACAGCTGAGCTTACACTCAGCTTTCAGTTTCTGCCTCTTCCCGCCTGCCTTTGTCTCAGTTATGATCCCCTGAGAACCGGGTGCATGTAAGTCTCACTAAAGCAGTCTTCTGGCTCAGCTCCACCCTGGGAGTATGCCATCTCTGTGCATGCATATTCTAGTCCCTGTGTGCCACCCAGGCAGGTACCGCCTCAAGCAAACCCTTTACTCAAGAGGCCTGCATTTCCATCCCAGATCTGTTCCACCAGTGGCTGCCATCGGAAAAGATGCCAAGCTTCCTCTGGGTGCCCAGAGAGACAGGGAGTGTCTCTCCAAAATATCCCCAGGAATGTGAGCCCTATAATTCCCACCATTGCTGTTGCTGCTCTGTGCCTCGAGGCACCACCCCTCCCTCTCCTGTATGGTTCCCTCTCAGTTGATCGTCTTCTCCTTACTCCTGTGCCGCAGAATCAGCACAGATTCTGTCAACACTTTGTCCACACCTCTCCAGAAAATGCCCAAGAATCTGGACTCCATGAGGAGACAGGCCTCCAGACCTCAGGGTGAGAGTGGAGGGGAGTACTGGGAGTTCAGAATTACAGGTAGAGAATATATACAGTTTTATATAGTTTTATGCCTGGCAGGAGAGTGCCATGGCACATTCATAAGTCCTCTCTAGAGAAGGAGTTCCGGGTTTTAGAGGGTATCTCCCATGGGATAAAATAGGAGGGGATCGGAACTCTGCTCGCTTGTTTGTATAGGGTATACTGTGAGCCATTCTCATGGGGGAGGGGACTCCTGTCCGCTTGGCAATGGATTTTGTACCTATTGTTTGTTTCCTTGGGGTCACAGCTCACCTCAGCAGGGTTGATGTGTGTTCTTCAACCTTCTCTCTTGGCTCAGCTCCAAACCATTGGCTTACTTGCTAAACTTGTGTCCTTTAAGTTCCCTTCTGGACAGGAGCCTTTGTGGAAAGCTGGCTGTAGTCAGCCATCTTGCTCCATCTCTTAAAACAATCTTAAGTAAATATAACAAAATGTCAACATTTTTTAAGTTTGGCCTCAGGGCATGTGGATGTTTGCTGTATTTACCATAATTTTCTATATAAAACACTTTTGTTTTTTTCATGTTTTAAAACTTGTAAATAAGTTATCATGTTATCAGATATTCTGAAATAACTTTTAATGACTTTTTTACTACTATAAGTATTATAATTACTTAAATATTTGTGATATCTATAATTTCTTCAGAGACATTTCTAAATATTAAATTCCTTCAGTCAAGAGTTATGAGCATTTTTTAAAGCCTTTAATAGATATTGGCAGTCATAATAACATTGTACTCATTAACCCTTACAGAAGAGTGGAAGCCAAAAATAATCCTTTCTATCTGGCCATGGGATATATCTATTCTCAGTCAGACCCACATATCCACTCTAGCCTGTGCTCTTCCCCCAATCTGTACAGCTAATCAGTCTGAAAGTTCTGCTAATGGCCCATCCAGCTTAAGCTAACCTTGAATGTGTACAAATTGCATATAGATAATAAGATAATAAGCCTGGGTCATTAGAGAATCTCCCAAGGGAATGAGAGAGGAGATACTTTAGAGGTAGTTACTATTGTCAGTGTGAGAGGGCACGATTCACAACATTGACTCATCCTTGGATGAATCACTGTGGGTAGAGCTCTACTCCTCATATGGTTTTCTGTACATGGAAAGTTCATGAAGCCTCTGGAGCCCAGCTTCCTTCTGCTAAATTACCAACAAACCTACTTCTCAGCAGAAGAATACTGATTTTCCTTACCTGCATGCAATTGAAAGAAAACTGAGAATTCCTGGTAAAGGTTACTCTCTCTACTCCCCAAATTGCTAATTTCTGATTTAAACCTCCTGAAAGCTTGACAGTGGGGCTTCTCCAAGCCACTCTGGTTCACCCCTGGCCTAGTTCCCCCACTCCTCACCCTTTCAAGTTATGCACTCATCTGCATCTGTGTCCTATGGATCCATGAAATCTAAGTGTACAATCCAGGGACAGTTACAGAGACTGTAACCCTGGGTTGGAAACTCGCCTGTGAGTTGTGCTCAGGCCTGCTCTACCACAGAGCAGCAGAAGTTGTTGAGAGATGCCAGCGAGCCCTTTGGGTCAACTTAGACTGAATGGTGACAAAGAAGGGTGGAGTGGCCTCCAGTGGTGCTGACTCAGGGCAGGAAGGTGGGAGCCTTGAGCTCCAGCCCAGGAACAAAGCAATGGCCACAGCTCACATCTTGCTGTGGACTTTCATCTCCATTTTAAAAGGGCCTCCTGAAGGCCATTTCCCCGCCACCACTGGCACCCCTACCATAGACATGGAAGTCAGAATGGCTCAATACCAGGTTAATCAGATGATTGCCTCTGCATTCCCCCTACCTGGTGAGCTGTAGAAGCCTCTCAGACTCATTCCCGACTAGACAGTAGTGGAGCTACATGCCACGCAGGGGCAGAGCAGTCACGTCCCCTCTAGCATGGAAGAAAAAATGAAATGAACCCAGGAACCTACAGATAATTGATTTTACATGGGGCCATATAGGTTGGATGAGCAGCATAATGAAATCACTGCTGCTGCTGAGCCGGGGATAGGCGCCTATTGGAGTGTGCCTGAGTACTGCTCAATCTTTCATTGTGCATGTCAGAGAGCACCAAGAAGGGGAATCCCAATGGCTGCTGTGAAGTGTCAGATCAACTCTTTCCTTCTGAGCATGACAATATTTCTAGAGACCCCACTGATGTGTAATCAGTACTATGTTGTAGCTGCACTGAGAGATACCACCTGCCCTATACAGAACCAGTCTTGGCCCTCCCGGTCATCCTCACTGGCCAAAATCAGGGCTTCATCCTGCTCTCCAAAACACAAACACACCTGTAAAATCCTGGGATGGCTCCCATTGCCCGTGGTGTGAGATCTGACTTCTTGGCATGACAGGCAAGTCACTCCATGCTTGGGTCCCCATCTATAACTCTATCTCCCAGTACCATGGCATGCCTCCTCTCACCCTGCAGGCCACAATCATCTGTGTTTTCTTAATTTGCCCTGCGCCTTCATGTCTCCAAACCTTCACTCCTATTCTCTTTCTCTTTCTCTCTCCTCATTCTTCTAGACCTAGATTAAAAGATACCTGCTCCATAAAATGCTCATTTCTCAATTCAGAGTGCATTTAGTCTGTCAGGCCCCCATCTACATCCCAATTGAACTTTTTTTCACTCTATTTTGTATTTTCCTTGTGTTCATTTAGGCCTGTATTGAGATGTTACTATGGCCCAGAGAACCTCCCCAGTCACTGCATTCAGCATTAGGAACATATGCATGGGCCCAGACAGACATGCAATTAACTACATTACAGGATAAGGTGGAATGACAGATTATTCCCCCTCCTCCACCAAAATCCCCTGGTGGTTTCCCATATCATTCAGAGTAAAAGCCAAGGACCTACAAGACCCACCAGAGGAGGCCCTGTGATCATCCTGCATGCTGCTCAGTACACTGCGTAATGGATCCCTGGGTATAGTCTTAACCAGTGGTTCTCAACCTGTGGGTCACAACACCTTTGTAACAATGAAAATACATCCTGCATATCAGATATTTACATTACGATTCATAATAGTAGCAAAATCACAGTTATGAAGTAGCAACGAAAATAATTTTATGGTTGGGGGTCACCACAACATGAACTGTATTAAAGGGTCACGGCATTAGGAAGCTTGAAAACTACTGGTCTAAAAAAAGCTGGAATCTTATTCTGCACAGGGAATAATCACATCACAAGCTGGAAGGAAGGTGTATATTGTACTGATAGACCAATTAGACCAAGGTAGTGAAAAGTTCTGGCTGTTTTTTCTGTTTATGCCACTGACCAATAGTACAATTTAGGCCAGTTAGGAAACATTACCTATTAGTGCTTACCTATTAGTGAGCAGATAACGTCTTCATACTTTGGGCTATGCTGGACCTCCCAAGTGAGTCCTTCTTCCCCTAACAACAGTGGCAATTAAATGACATTTTACAATGCCAGTCTGTTAATGGATTACCTATTTCATCCTTAAGGTAACTTCAATAATTAGGTACCATTAAGATTTTTTTTTTTTTTTTTTTTTTTTTTTTAGACAGACTCTCACTTTGTTGTCCTTAGTAGAATGACATGGTGTCATAGATCACAACCTCAAACTCCTGGGCTCAAGCTATTCTCTTGTCTCAGCCTCCCGAGTAGCTGGATCACTGTGCCCTGCCACTATTAAGACTCTTATTTTGCGCCTGTAATCTCAGCACTTTGGCAGGCCAAATTGGGCAGATTGATGGAGCTCACAGGTTCAAGACCAGCCTGAGCTAGAGCAAGACCCCATCTCTAAAAATAGCCAGGCGTTGTGGCAGGCACCTATAGTCCCAGCTACTTGGGAGACTGAGGCAAGAAAATTGCTTGAGCCCAAGAGTTAGAGGTTGACACCTCTATGAGCTATGACACCAAGGTACTCAATCCGAGGCAACAAAGTGAGACTATATAAAAAAAAAAAATTTTTTTTTAAAGAAGATTCTTATTTTGCACAGGAAGAAACTGAACAAACCAAAGCTCAGAGAAGCTAAGTTACTTACCCTAGGTCACACAGCTAATAAATAGAGGAACCAGAGATAAACCAGGCAATATAATTTTTGAACCCACACTTCTACCCACTAACTAAAAATTGCCTCCTAGATCTTATAACCAAGTGTCCGTTATGCAGTGTACTGAGCAGCCAGCAGGAAGATCACAGGGCCTCCTGTGGCTGGAGCTGCAGTTAGTGCCCTGGGACGCTTATGTCCTGGCTGCCCAGCAGCTTTGTCACTCCTTCCCTCAGGGGTCTCTCTCCCATGCCCACAAGCACAAGCAGCTCTGGACACTGGGCAGCCTCAGAGGAGGCTCAAGCTCTTCAAACTGTGCTGAGCCAATAACCAGCTTTAGGCTTCTAAGGGTTAACGACAGATGCAGCCTCCCCAGCTGTGCTAGTGAATCCTGCCTCTGTGATGGGGTGTGTCTCCAGCCCCGTTCAGAATCTCCTCCACACGCATCCACAAGCCCCTCCTGACCCGTTTCGTTTCCCATGCTTTTCTCTCTGTTCTTCCGCGGTCCCACTTTCCCCAGCCAGTTCCCAGGTGGCCACATAATTTCCAGGCACCCTTCCTTTCCAGCGTCCCAGGAGCAGTAGATGAGCATTACTCTAGTACTTAGCATATCGTCTCATGGTGTAAGGTTCCCTGCTCACCTAACAGTGACCTCCTTTAAGGTGGACATTGTTTCCTTGTGTTTCATACCCCCTGAGCCTTGCTCATGCAAGAGGATAATAAATGTTGCTTAAGAACGAACAACACAATGAAAGAAGGAAGAAAAGAATGAGTAAATGGCTTCCAAAGGCCAAGTCCAAGAAGGGACAGGGTGAGGTAGGAGCAAACTCTGGGCAAGTGAGTGGGTTTTCTTGGCTCCCCAGCAAGAGTTGAACAAGAGCAAAACCTTAGCGATTTCGCAGCATAAGCATAAAATCCGTAGTTATGGTCCCAAATCTATGGGCCCACAGCTACGACTCTGGGCAGTCTGCTTACCATTCTGGGGCTCAGTTTCTTCATCTATAAAGGAAGGGATTCAGGCTTGGTGATCTCTTCCAGTCTTAATATATTATCACTTTGAATCTAATTCCTGACTGGCAAATTTAAACTAATAGAAAAATCTATCTCCCACCCCCATCTCCAAGTTCCCCAAGTCCCCTTTTATGAAAGAACCCAGAAGAAGTTCTCTGAAATCTTCTCTGGGGATTTAAGGAGAGTTCTTTCTCATGCTCTAACACACCATTGCTGAACGTAATTGCCTCTCTCATGGTGTACTGCAGTCCACCAGGCAGAGTCCCGAGCACCCTGGGATCTAATCAAAGCAGAACTCCATAATTTAGAGTCCACTGCACAAAAGCACAATTTATTCACCACATTTCAGGTAACAGTCAGAGAAGGGTAAATCGAGAGGAATCAGGCTTCAGAGGAAAAAAAATACATAAAGAGTAAGAAGGAAAAGACTTGAGAGAGATCACTTTTTCCTTGTCTTACCTGGAGCAAAAGAAATGAAAAATTCTTCCTCCAGCTAATACAATGTAGAAGTAGCTACATACAGGCTTTAAAGGTGGCCAGACGTGGGTTGAAAGCCCAGTTCTGTGCCTTCCTAGCTGTGGAACTTAAAGCAAGTGTCTTTATCTCTCTAAGATTCAGCTTCCTCATTGTGAATATATGAGTAATAATAGTATTGACCTCACAGGATTGCTGTGGGAGTTTAAAACAATAATGCAACATTATCATTCGTGGATGCTAAAACCACTGAATGAAAGACTGATGGGAGGTATTCACACAACCACAAAGTACTGCTCCACAAATTACTTATTAATTACGAAGGAAAATGGTATCTCCCCAATGTAGAAATCTGGCAAACACTGCCTCAGCCAAGTGATCGTAGCATCGTCAGTGATGAGACAAACTGGCATTTTACTTCCCCTAATGTGATGAACTAAGAAGGACACAACATCACATATGTTATATTCAACAACATCTAACCTGAATCTCTCCATGAGGAGACCACACAAATCTAAACTAAGGGCATTTTGCAAGACAATTATCTTGTACTCTTTGAAATTGTAAATATCATAGGGGGAGGGGACTGAGAAACTATTCTAATTAAAGGAGACATAAAGGACATGAAAAGTAAATGCAATGTGTGATCCGTGATCAGATCCTAGATGGAAAGAAACAATTGAGGAAGGAAGGAAAGAAGGGAAGAAGGGAGGCAGGAAGGACTATTGAAAAAATAGGGTAAAATTGAATAAGGATTATATTAACATAATAAATTGTAGAATTGTTTTAATGTTAACTTTTCTGAGTGTGATCATTGTATTTTACTCAAATAGGAGCATTTTCTCATTCTGAAGAGATATATCACAGAATATTTAGGAGTGATGTGTCATAATGTCTGCATGTAACCCTCAGATAGCTCAGCTAGATAGAGAAGTAAATAAATAATGTGACACTAGGTCTAAGAAATGTAAGAAATAAAGCAACATGATGTTTCATTATATATTCTTACAAATTTTTTGCAGGTTTTTAATGTTTTAAAAATAAAGATTGAGGTGAAAGGATAATGCACATAAAGCTCTTGGTACACGATAAGCGCTCAATAAATAGTAGATGTGATATGCTGTTGATTATATCTTGATTTGATTGAAACTATTGAAATCTAACAATGCCTATTCTATTCTCAGCATCTCAATTTCTGACTTTCCATGTGAGATGGTTCAAGCCTCTGGCCCATTCTGGGGTTAAATATTCCTATCTATAGAGCAAGAGAGATGTCAGAAGGGATGCTGAGAGGATGATAAAGATTACACATATAATGAGGAAATCAAAGTACTCCCATGGGGTGGGGATACATCAATCCACTGTCCTGTAATTATGATTGTGACACCTCTGATTATTCCCAGGAACTCTGCCCTAGTTTATTTTTCTCTTTTTGCATCCTCTTTCATGCTCTGATGAAATTATTGTTGCTTCGTACTTTTTAAATGTCCTATACAGCTTAAAGGGGGGTGGGGGGAAGCAATGCCTGTTTAAGAAGGTCTAAAGAGAAGGCAGGCTCTATTGCAAGAGTAATACAATTCTCAGATCAATGATTGAATCTTCCTCTGGGAACTCGGGATGAAAAGAGCAGTAAGATTCTTTTCTGTCTTTGCTTGAAGGCTTTATAACCTATTGGAGAAAAAAATACACATAGTCAAGAAGCAGACAAACCACATTAACTCTCTGCTGAATGTTGTGTGACATGGAAAGCACCGTAGGTTCATAGTAAGAAGATATTCACTAAGTCATTGATGGATGAAAGACTAGCTGAGTGGAGGGATAAATGGATGGACAAGTGGGCAGACAAAAGAATGGAGAGGATGACATGGGGACCAAAAGAGAATAACCGATTCCACATGAAGACTTTATGAGGTTGGGGGAAAGGCCACTTGTTTATTGATGTTTGAAGTAGATGTTGAAGACCGGAAATATTTCATCTGGGATGAAAAGCATCTTCAAGGAAACCATAATGTAAGGAAGAATATCTGGCTTTTCAATGAATCTTTTCAGCTGAGAGGAAGAAATCAAAAGAATACAATGTTGGTGATACAATCACCTAGGTAAACCTACTATCAATCAAAAAGAAAAGATTATAGCACTTTCTGGAAGAGAAACAACACAGTTTCGTTCCGTGAGCACACACCATATTGCAGACAGACATGGGTCAGCTTGAAGATACAAAGGCAGTAAGACATTGCCATAGGCCAGAGCGGCCCACATCTTATAGCTAGATCTTTTCTATAGATTTTCTGTTCTGACTTACAAAAATAAAAGTTGAAGAACAAGATAAAAGCAGTCTAAAACTAAAAACTAGCTCTTAAGTAAAAGTCTTACATAAGCATCGTATGGCATGTAAAATATAGTAGGGTCACAGTAAGTCATTGTTGAATGAAAGAACAGCTGTGTGGATGGATGGATGGATGGATGGATGGATGGATGGATGAATGGATGGACAAGCAGAAGAAAAGATGGAGATGTCAGTCATGAATAATTCCAAATACAAGCAAAGTAGAAATGCCCAGGGAATTGTCTCCTTAAGAATGTGTCTACACTAGAGCTGCCAATGGCTAGTTTTGGTTTCTGGGAATGCTGCACAGGCAAACGGCTTTTTTTAATGCATAGAATCACTTAGAAAATGTAAAGGAGGAAAGAAAGCCAAAGCTTAGATAAGGAGTAATTGAAAACAGCACTTGCATAAGACAACTTATACTCATTGCCATATTTTAATTTTGCCTTAATCATATCTTTTCTTAAGAACTGCAAGACCTAAGTTATAATTAAGACATAGTCTAATAGTTAAACTGTTGATCTAATAAGGAGTTTTCTTTTTAGAAAAAGCAAAATAATATGGCTGAATCATGCTTTTGATCTCTTACCCCTTCTCAGTCAAACAGAACTGGAGTAAATTTATTCATCTTCCCTCCGTGATTCTTCCAACTGGTAGGGCGGCACTGAGCTTGTGGGTATAGTCTAAGAGGAATTACCTGCCCTGTGAAGGTGTCTTGCTGCCCTTCAGAATAAATGTCATCAGAAGACAACAGTGGCTGTTCTAGTGGGAGAGCAGTATGGTGTAACAGCTAATCATGCTGATTCTGAAAACAGACCTTAGACAACTTCTTTAATCTTTCTAGCCCTCAGTTTCTTAATCTGTACAATGGAGGCAATAAGAGTGCCTACCTCATGGCTATAAAGATGAAAATGATAAAGAATAAAAATTATTTTTTTTTCACAAAGTGGAACATTGCCTTTAATTTCCTTGGCAAATTAGCAAATGTGGGACAGACGCAATCCAAATTCTTGTCAACTACACCAACTTATTTGATCTTAAGTTTAAAAATAGGGCTAGATTGTAATATAAAACCATCATTTTAGAAGCAATTTCTTCTTTTTCTAGTCTAATATTTTGCCTAATTTAAAGGAGTCAACTTACATAAAAGCCACGCCAAACAGGATTATATGTCCTGTATACCTTTGTTCAGTCTCTTAGTAAAGAAATGTGGTGCTGAGCTCAGCATAGTGACAGTCTTTTTCACTTCTTAAGGGTATAAACTACATGGCTAATTTGAAACATTTCTAACCACGGTTGACAAAATCCTGTAAGTTCCTATGAACAGTCCTTGATTTCCTAGTCACAATTTACACTCTTAGTAAAAGTAATCTATTTCATTACCACTCCCACACAATAGCACACAGTAGGCTTTAAACCAACAAAAGCAATGAAGGATAATAATGGTCACTTCATATTTGTTAAGGGTAATACTCAATATGATGAGATTTCAATTATTAATATTTATACACCCAACCAGAATGCATCTCAATTTATAAGAGAAACTCTAACAGACATGAGCAACTTGATTTCCTCCAGCTCCATAATAGTCGGAGATTTCAACACTCCTTTGGCAGTGTTGGATACATCCTCCAATAAGAAGGTAAGCAAAGAAATTTTAGATTTAAAACTAACCATCCAACATTTGGATATAGCAGACATCTATAAAAAATTTGATCCCAACAAAACTGAATACACATACTTCTCATTAGCCCACAGAATATACTCCAAAATCGATCACATCTTAGGTCACAAGTCTAACCTAAGTAAATTGAAAAGAATAGAAATCATCCCTTGCATCTTCACGGAGCACCATGGAATAAAAGTTGAATTCAGTAACAACATGAATCCGCATATTCGTACAAAAACATGAAAGTTAAATAACCTTACGATGAATGAGAGGTGGGTCATAGATGAAATTAAGAAGGAAATTGCCAAATTGTTGGAACAAAACGACAACGAAGATACGAATCATTAGAACCTCTGGGATACCGCAAACATAGTCCTAAAAGGGAAATTTATAGCACTGCAAGCCTTCCTCAAAAGAACAGAAAGAGAGGAAGTTAAAACTTAATGAGACATCTCAAACAACTGGAAAAGAAAGAACATTCAAACCCCACACCCAGTAGAAAAAAAGAAATAACCAAAATTAGAGCAGAATTAAATGAAATTGAAAACAAAGGAATTATACAACACAACAATAAATCAAAAAGTTGTTTTGAAAAGGTTAATAAAAAGAGTAAAATCTCTAATTTCATCAATCAGAAATGACAAAGACGAAATAACAACACTCCTCAGAAATTAAAAAAATCCTTAATGAATACTACAAGAAATATTACAAAAATCCTTAATGAATACTACAAGAAATATTACAAAAATCCTTAATGAATATTACAAGAAATAGGAAAATCTGAAGGAAATTGACCAATACTTGGAAGCACGTCACCTTCCAAGACTTAGACAGAATCAAGTGGAAATGTTGAACAGGCCAATATCAAGTTCTGAAATAGCATCAACCTTACAAAATATCCCTAAAAAAAAAAAAAAAAAGCCCGGGACCAGATGGCTTCACATCAGAATTCTACCAAACCTTTAAAGAGGAACTAGTACCTATATTACTCAACCTGTTCCAAAATATAGAAAAAGAAGGAAGACTACCCAACATGTTCTATGAAGCAAACATCACCCTGAACCCCAAACGAGGAAAGGACCCAACAAGAAAAGAAAATTATAGACCAATATCACTAATGAATACAGATGCAAAAATATTTAACAAGATCCCAACAAACATAGTCCAGCAACACTTCAAATGAATTACACATCATGACCAAGTCAGTTTTATCCCAGGGTCTCAAGGCTGGTTCAATACACGTAAATCTATAAATATAATTCAGCACATAAACAAATTAAAAAACAAAGACCATATGATTCTCTCAATAGATGCAGAAAAAGCTTTTGACAATATCCAGCATCCTTTCATAATCAGAACACTTAAGAAAATAGGTATAGAATAGACTTTATTTAAACTGATAGAGGCCATCTACAGCAAACCCACAGCCAATATCGTATTGAATGGAGTTAAACTGAAATCATTTCCATTCAGATCAGAAAACAGACAAGGCTGCCCATTGTCTCCACTGCTCTTTAAC
>CAUYPK010013975.1:0-13507 GCA_963574355.1 Loris lydekkerianus
CGGAGATCTGGGTACATGGGTGTGCTCGCTGTAACCTGGAGTGGGAGAGCTGGGTACAGGGGTGTGTTCGCTGTAACCTGGAGTGTGAGAGCTGGGTACATGGGTGTGCTCGCTGTAACCTGGAGTGTGAGAGATGGGTACATGGCTGTGCTCGCTGTAACATGTAGTGTGAGAGCTGGGTATGGGGCAGCCTCGCTGTACCCTGTGGTGTGAGGGCTGGGGAGGGGGCAGGCTCGCTGTACCCGGGTGGGCGAGAGCGGGGTATGGGGCGGGCTCGCTGGAACCTGGAGTGTGAGAGCTGGGTATGGGGCGGGCTCGCTGTAACCTGGAGTGTGAGAGCTGGGTATGGGGCGGGCTCTCTGTAACCCCTGGAGTGTGAGAGCTGGGTATGGGGCGGGCTCTCTGTAACCTGGAGTGTGAGAGCTGGGTATGGGGCGGGCTCGCTGTAACCTGGAGTGTGAGAGCTGGGTATGGGGCGGGCTCTCTGTAAAATTGTTTATTTGCCTATATACTTGAAAAATTTCATAATAAAATATGAAGAAAAACATTAGGCACATATGTTTTCATCTTCACTAAAGATAGTTACATATAGCCATTAAAGGATGATTACTACAAATTTTTAATGAAGGGGAAATTTTCACAAAATATCAATCTTTCATATGTAAGACAAAGAAGATGCACTCAATATAATCTCAACAAGATTAAACATTTTTTGTCTTGGAAATGTCTGGAGGCAAATATACTGAGATGCTAACAGTCTCATCAATGGGGAGTAGAAATTATGGGTGACTTTATGATTTTGTTTGTAGATTTTTTTTTTGTATTCCCCCAGAAAGGCAAAATTAATATATATTGGTTTTTCAAATCAGTTTTTAAGGGCCCTGGGATTGACCTAATACAATGCAGACACCGCACCCCCTCCCCCCCATTAAACTTTCGCTCTTCCTCACCTGGAAGTGATGGATGAAATGGACGGCTCCAGGTCCTGCCTCCAGACAGAAATGATTGTGGGAGATTAAAGGGGAGGATTAACCTCCAGGCAGGATTAGCTCTGTGCTCCCAGGGATCCTCAGATACAGCTCTGAGCAGAGGACAAAGTAAGGCCTAAGGGACATTTGAGGACAACAAAGGAACTCTGAAACTAATTGCCTTCCCAGGCTCAAGGGTCCTATCCAAGAGGCTCTCCTGCTGGGTGCAGCTCAAGGGTCCTATCCAAGAGGCTCTCCTGCTGGGTGCGGCTCAAGGGTCCTATCCAAGAGGCTCTCCTGCTGGGTGCAGCTCAAGGGTCCTATCCAAGAGGCTCTCCTGCTGGGTGCGGCTCAAGGGTCCTATCCAAGAGGCTCTCCTGCTGGGTGCGGCTTAATAAGACTCGACCAACTTACTGACCCATATCTGTCAGGATCCATGTTATCTGGAGCCACTGCTTAGTTCCATTAATCATCCACCAGACTGTTCTGAAATATCCAGTGTCCCTGGCAGGCACTCTGCATAAAAGCCATTCCCGTCCCTCAGTGAACTTCAGCAATTCTCATTTCCAAGCACCAGCAGTTGGATTCCTACTTCCAAGCACCTACCAGGGCACACTCCTTTCCCCACAGATTCCTGGTTCTTGTGCAGAAAAGTGCATTCTCTCCCCTGCTCCATCACCCTCCACCTCTACCCAGGGAATTGCAGATGATTCAGAGAGCAGTAAGTGAGCTGCAGGGGGAGTGGAGGGAAGGCTACCAGCTTCTGTAGCCCCAGAAAGCCCTGGAGGCCAGAGGGCAGTGTTGACGCAGTGGGAGGGGCTGGCCCTGCTGGCCTTCAGGGTGGGGCAGTATAAATACACTTCCAGTAAGTGGGAACCTGGGAACAGAACAAACTTAGGTCCTGGGACTAAGGAGGACAGAATGGGCCCAGTACAGAGGGAGGGGGAGGATTGGCCCGGCTGCACCTGCTCACCCACAGCTCTGCAGTGGCCAGCCCTGCCTGGGAGGCGGCTGGAGTGGAGCTGCAGCTGGGAGTAGGCATTCTGCAGAAGAGTGAGGACAGCCCTGGTTTCATGTGATGAAAACCAAGTAAGCTACATTAAGTTTGATTATCCCCAGTGCTGTCCTGAGTGAGCACAAGTGCTAAGAAGCTTGACACCCCAAGCTGAGAATCTTTTTGCTAGTATAACAGATTTATGAGACAGAACATTGTAGACAGTATTTAAAGGCATGATCAGTGGCCAGACCTGGTGTTTCCATGACAGCCCCTCAACAGCTAAAGTCAAATCCCTATTGGGGTGCCCCAAGCCCCGGCCTCTGATGCAGAGTGACCAGGTTACACCCACGGAGTGTCTCCCCACCAGCCGAGGAGATAGAGCTGCTCCTCTCCCCATGAGTTCACACCTCCCTGAGGACAGAGCACGGTGGACTGGCTCACAGTTGGGGAGTGATGGCCGTGGCTTCATCAGGCATCTGCTTCTGGAGGGCCCCTGACGCATGTTGGCCTGAGTGCTCATTAACTGTGTGCCCTTCTTGTGTGCAGACTCTGCTGCATGCTTCATAACCACAGCAGTCTAGTCTTTTGTCTGCTTAAATGACACCAAATCTATGACCAGCTTCTCACACGTAATTCTGACCTGAGAAAATCTAGGAGTTGTTGGATCTTTACCTGCAAGCTATAAAAATCTGCGAGACCTCCAGCAGGTATAGAAGGGCAGGAGTGTTTGGCTAGGACAGCTCTTTCTGAGGCTGTCTATAGATCCACGCGTGCAGGTGGGCTGGAGTCTGAAGTTTCTGAGCTCACAGGAGGAAGTACCTCTGCCTCCTGCTCTGCTGCTCCCTTCTCTGCCGTGGTCGCTCCTGGTGGGACAGACCTGTCCAGCACATGCTGCAACATGGATGAACTCCAAGGACAGGATGTGAAGTTAGATGAGCCAGTCACAAAAGGACAAATGTGCATGATTCCACTTACATGCGATTCCCAGCATGGACAAACCCACAGGCACAGAAAGCAGAGCAGAGGGTGCAGGTGGACAGGTGGTTAGAGGGGAAGGCACGTCATTGTTGATGGGCACAGAGCTTCTGTGGGGACAACGAAAGAGTTCTTGAAATGGTGGTGATAGCTGCCCTGACCTTGTGAATGTAATTAATGCCCCTGAATTATATGCTTAAAAGGGATTAATTAAAATGGTAACTTTATCGCAATGTATATTTACCACAATTTTTAAAAATGCTAATTACAAACAAAATAGTCTATTTTATGAGTCATAAGAAGAACTCCAGCAAGCTGTGCCTATGGATGGCTGTAGCTGGTACTGGGGTGTTGCTGTGCAATCCTGCGATTGATGGCCCTCGCCGTGAGTACACTTCTGTACCTCCTCCCTCCTCTCCTTTTAAGGCTGAGAAGCTAAGACTAGTTAGCACTGTGTTTAATCTGTAAAACACACATTCAGACAGACTCAGACTTTTAATAAATATTTTGAAGGTAGCTTTTAAACAGTGATCAAAACTTTAGCACATTTTCTCTCCAAAGACCTTACTTTTTTTTTTTTTTTAAATCATGGCACACATTTTAAACTTTTATTTTATTCTATCTCTAAAAATAATTTCTCCTCCACTGCCATCTCAAGTCAGTGCATGTTAACCAACTATTACATGTATGATTTCTTCATAAAAAACAAGTTATTTCTTGTTCCTTAATTCGTGTGTGGAAAAATATTTCTAAGATTTACCAGAAAACACTAGTGGGAGAAATTTTGATTTTTCTGTAAAATTGTAAAATCTTTTTTTTTTTTTTTTTTTGAGACAGAATCTCAAGCTGTCCCCTGGGTAGATTGTGGTGGTGTCACAGCTCACAGCAACCTCAGACTCTTGAGCTTAAGCGATTCTCCTGCCTCAGCCTCCCAAGTAGCTGGGACTACAAGCACCTGCCACAACGCCCGGCTATTTTTTTGTTGCAGTTGCCATTGTTGTTTTAGCTGGCCCGGGCTGGGTTAGAATCCCCCCAGCCTTGGGGAAGGTGGCTGGCGCTCCACCTACGGAGCTATGGGCGCTGCCAAAGTTGTAAAATCTTAAAACTTGCTGGAAAGAATGCAGGAGGCTCTGTTACAATATCCTGTAATTGCTTTATGTACACACACAAACTGCTGCTTATGGAACTATGGGAAGGAAAAAGGAGGAAAGGAGGGAGGTGAGCAGGCCGACCCCGAGGAGAGGACTAGACCTCCACCCAGGGACCGTTTAGAGAAGCTGGGCGAGTCAGCACACACTCTGCATCTGATGACTGCTCCTCTGTGGCCCAACCCCTCACATTCCAGGTCTCTGCCGCTAACAGCACTGTGTGAGGTGGTTGGTACTGTTCCTGTTTCAGGTGGGACGTGACAGGCTCAGAGAGAGAACTCTGCACACTGCCCCAGCTGGAATTTGAACCTGGTCTCTTCCTGACAGCCTGAGACTCTCCACTGTGAGAGAAAACTGTGTCAGAAACGCCGTCCATCTCCAGGCTGACTGCTCTCCTGTCCCAGGTGGGTTAGCCGCACTTCAGAAGACCAGACAAGGAACAGAGCTGTGGCTTTGCTATTTGGTGACTCCAAAGGGGGCAAAAGGGGTTCCGGGTGTTCCTTATACAAGTGGAGTCGCTCTGGGACCTACTTTACCGCACCGGCACCAACGTCCTCAGGTAGACCAGAGCCACCCTCCAGGACATGGAGGCCCTGTAAGCATAAATGCCTTTCCATCCCCCTGGAGAAAGCTGGAATCCCAGACATGGCCCCTTCTGCCACCACCGATGTGAACCTGGCTCCTGCTCTTCCAGCCCTGGGACCCTGGGTAGACCTGGTATTTTCCAGGTTACTGGAAATAACTAGGTTACTAGGTTGTCTTTTGTGGCCACTGTACTACTCTCTAGAAATCTACATCAATTACATGTTTCTCTAAAAATCCTGGCTGGGAAGGACAACTCCCTTGCAATAGGGGCCTCATTACGGCCTTCTGCTCTTTGAAACATGTTTTTTTCCTACACAATTATACTTACGTTGTTTGTGGCAAATGAGACTTCTTCGACTCTCCTACTAGAAGGGTCTCAGTGAGAGTCTGGGGGAAAGTGGTCTCAATGAATTAATGACTGGGAGAAAGGGTTAAGCTTGCCTATTCCCAGCAGTATCTCCATCTCTTACTTTGAAAACCATGTCATTGGTTTCTGGGGTAGCAGCACAATTTCCCACAGTACAGTTTTGTGCCCTTGTGCTGCCCATTATTATAAATCTACTGTCTGATCACAAAGACCTGATAACCAAGAATTCACAGTTCACTGAGGCCCCCTGGCCTTGAGAGCACCTGATATGTTATGAGCATTAACCTCGGGGAAGGCTGGGCGCGGTGGCTCACACCCATAATCCTAGCACTCTGGGAGGCCGAAGTGGGAGGTTTGCTTGAGCTCAGGAGTTCGAGACCTGCCTGAGCAAGAGTGAGACCCTGTCTCTACTAAAAACAGAAAATCTGGCTGGGCATTGTGGCAGGTGCCTGTGGTCCAAGCTACTTGGGAGGCTGAGGCAAGAGGATTAATTGAGCCCAAGAATTTGAGATTGCTGTGAGCTGTGACGCACGGCATTCTTCCCAGGGCACAGAGGGAGACTCTGTCTCAAAAACGAACAAAAACCATCCTCCGGAAAACTTCAATAGCACAAAGGAGCATGGTGACAGATATTTGTCAAGAGCTTAACTAGGACCCTGAGGCAGAAGCCCCAAGCTCACTGCAGAGAGCACATCAACCTGAAAAATGTGCCCACTGCCTTTCCATGCCCCAAATCCTACAGGAAGCCCCAGGAGAGGGGGCACAGCTGAGATTTACAGAGGAGAACGTCGTGTGGAGGGGTCAGCTGGGGAGGGTGAACTGTGCCGCTGGCACGTCCCGCACAATCCGTGAGGGCTGAGGAAAGCAGGCGCCACCCATCGACTTGGCCAAGTCATTACTGGAAACACACCGCAAAAGAGGAGCTGGTGCTGTTTCCTTTCATCTTTCTTGGATAAAAAAAGCTGATGAGCCAGTCTTGAAAACCTTTCACAGCCAAATCCGCAGTTCTACAACTAAAGGAAGAAAAATTGATTTCTGTTGAAAGAACCATGGGAGTACTTCACACTCAGTAAAAATCTATTGCTTCTAAAGAACCATGAAATTTTACCAGACCACCTTTCTGAGAAGATGCTGCTCCTCCAAACATTTTAAAAAGGCAAATGCCCTCCTTTTTCTGTGTCTGTGTCTCCAAATACATCCTTGCGTTTGCCGTCGATGCCCCACAGGATGACCTGAATTAGACGCTGAGCCACACACAGCTCCTTCCTATCCTAAACTCCCGCCGTGACCCCAAAGCCCTTCACGTAGCTCACTTATCCTCTGTGGGCAGCAAACACTTGTGCTGGACCTTTCCACACCTTTTCCTGCTTCCTAGTCTTCCCTATTTTTATTTCTAACCCTTATTTTCTATACAATGTACCACGGGAACATTTCTAAAACAGCCTTCTGCAGTTGAATTGCCTGGTGCAGTCTGCAGGGAGTCCGCTGGTGACCAGCACACACATTTTTCAGCTCCTGCAGTGACTGTCCACTGATCCAGCATCTTTACACAGAGAGACATGCCACATTGCAAATCCAGGAAAATAAAATTTTTCCCTGGAGAAACTAGAACTTAAAATAATAACATAAATAGAGCCAATCACTATATAATAGATGGCTATGAATTTCTAAACTTCTGGAAGTTTTTTTTTTTTTTAATAGATACAGAGTCTCACTTTATGGCCCTTGGTAGAGTGCCGTGGCATCACACAGCTCACAGCAACCTCCAGCTCCTGGGCCTAAGCGATTCTCTTGCCTCAGCCTCCCGAGTAGCTGGGACTTCAGGCGCCCGCCACAACACCCAGCTATTTTTTTGTTGCAGTTTGGCCGGGGCTGGGTTTGAACCCGCCACCCTCGGCATATGGGGCCAGTGCCCTACTCACTGAGCCACAGGTGCCGCCCAACTTCTGGAAGTTTTAAATCTAGGATGAAAATACTGCAGTGGCCCACAGCACTCAACAGTGGGACAACTAGAATTTTCTAACTCTCAGTTACTCGTTCAGAAACTCGTTCTGTTGCCTGCCTTTTTAAATGGAATTGATAGGATTATAGGTCCAGGAACTCATCCCAGAAGCCTCAGGAATCCCACACTGTGACTCTCTGGCTGACTATTCCACATGGCTAATGGTCTTCCCCTCACTCACCATTAGGGGGTCAGGGGCACCTCCCTTTTGCCCTGCTGAAAGCAAATCAATTAGGGGCAAGGGTTCCAGACAACCACGGCCACTAGAAGTAGATAAAAATCCAGCTGACTGGATGGGCTCCCCTGGGTTCCCACTGAAGGGCTCTAGGAGGAGAACTCACCCATGACTTACGTCCCCGGGGATTCACTACAGCTCTCTTGGTTTTTCTTGAACACTCTTGTGTTTCCTGACCGTATCCCTGACAGTGCCTGGATTCTGGGTGACGGGGATATCACCATATAAACAGACAAAGACACACTCTCGTCTTTCATACTTTGCTTTGCTATCCCTTGCATAGCTTACATTTTTCTTTTCTCCAAAAAATTTGCTCCTCTCCTTTAATATTCTAACTATCTACCTGAGAATTCGAATCTCCTGCCTTTGATATATGTGCTCCTTTCTGATGACTAAGTAAAATGGAAATCTCACATTTAAATCCATTAAAATTCCATCTTTAATGGAAATGGGACAAGGATCAGAAGCCACCACACTGTTCTGACGACCTCCAGAAAGGCCTGACCTTGCCAAAGAAACCTACAGGCGTGTGCCAAAGCCAGCGTGGTCATTCTTACTTTGAATACAAACCTAAAAAAGTGACGAAAGGAACTGTATTCGGCCAGGCAAGGTGGCTCATGCCTAAAATCCTAGCACTGTGTGAGGCCAAGGCAAGGGGATACTTTGAGCTCAGGAGTTCGAGACCAGCCTGAGAGTGAGGCTCATTTCTATTAAAAATAGAAATAAAAATTAGCTGGCTGTAGTGACAAATCCCTATAGTCCCAGCTACATGGGAGGCTGAAGTGGGAAGACCACTCCAGCCCAGGAGTTTGAGTTTGCTGTGAGCTGGGCTGAGGCCTCAGCACTCTGGCCTGGGGCAACAGAGTGAGAATCTCTCTCAACAAATAAAAAAACAAACAAACAAAAAAAGCAGAAAGAAATCATGTTCAAGCCACATTTTATAACCTACTGTGTAACCTCCATGACTAGGTCCTGCTCCACCTTCATTCCCCAAGAACAGACTTTCGGTTGATTTTACAAGACTGTGTTCTTTCAAAGAGAATGATGGCTTTTATTTTTATTCTTTTATTTTTTGAGACAGAATCTCACTCTGTCATCCTGGGTAGGGTGCTATGGTGTCACAGCTCACAGCAACCTCAAACTCTTGGGCTCAACAGATCCTCTTATCTCAGCCTCCCAAGTGTTGGGACTACAGGATCCTGCCACACTACCCAGCTAGTTTTTCTATTTTTAGTAGAGATGGTGATCTCACTCTTGCTCAGGCTGGTCTAGAACTCCTGAGCTCAAGCAGTTCATCTGCCTCAGCCTCCCAGAGTGCTAGGATTACAGGCATGAGCCACCACACCTGGCCTTTATTTTTGTTTTTTGAGACAGGGTCTTGCTCTGTTCCTTAAGATAGAGTGCACTGGCCTTATCACAGATCGCTGAAACCCCAAACCCCCGGGTTCAAGCCATTCTCCTGCCTGGGGTTCCCAAAGGGCTGGGATTACAGGCATGAGCCACTGTCTTTTTCAAAAGTGGTTTAGACATTAAAAATAATCATAAACTGCCATGAAATAGGTCAAGTTATCACAAGGGCCCTCCTGAGAGATGTCCTGGAACTCTCATAAGCTACACTAGTTTCAAGGAGGTTTTCTGGGACAGAGCTGGTCCCAAAGAAAGTGATGGGAAGAATGTGAGATGTCCTTGCAGTGCTCCTGGCAGAATGGATACTGGCTTGGTTCATCACCTTTTCATAAAGAGTAAAGATCTCACATACATACTACAAGGTCAGGTTAGAGAATGACCTCACCACTGCGCCAATCACTTGTTAAACTCCCGCTTGTTTAGGAAACAGAATCAAGGACTAAACACGGGTGTTTTGTGCTGATGTGGTCATTTTCATCTCCAATAAATCCTGGTTAAACAACAAAAAACCCCAAAAAGGCACTTGTGACCTTGGCTGAGGCCTGGTGCTTGCCCTATCACTTGTGTGACCTTGGACAAGTCCTCTGGCGACCCTGAGTCACAGCTGTCCCATGCACAGAGAAGTCACCACTTAACTCACAGAGTGGCAGTGAGGACCGTGGCATGGAAGCATTTGGTATGATGCACAGCTTCACTCAAATGTGCTGTAGAGTTAATGTGGCCCCCTGCACAGAAACGTTACCCCGGGACTCCAAAATAATGCCTTCAGTGATTCCGGATAAGTGCCCCCTGCCTTGCAGAAGCAAACATGAACTGGTGAAGTGCTAGGCTGCTCACAGCCAGGGGGGTCTCTTTGAAAGTGTAACGCAGACAGATCAAAGGCTCAGCACAGAGCTGGGGAGGCTTTCCAGCGTACTCCACCTGAGCTAACCTCTTCCCATCAAAAAGCCTGAAGAACTGAACCCTCTTTCCACTCCTACACTTCATATACCAGAGAGGCAGAGACAGGAATGGAGAGCAAGAGGGAACACGAGACACGGAGAATTGAAAACACACACACACAAAGGATACTGTCAGGTGGCAGGCATTTTGCAAAACCCCACGCATCTATACTACAGCTAGTAAGAGCCAAAGACAAATTAAAAACTATGTAACCATTCCCTTTAAAATATATATTTTTTTAATTGTATTTATTTATTTATTTATTGAAACAGAATCTCACTCTATCATCCTGGGTAGAGTGCTGTTGCATCATAGCTTACAGCCTGGGTAGAGTGCTGTGGCATCATAGCTTACAGCAACCTCAAAGTCTTGGGCTTGCCTCAGCCTCCTGAGAAGCTAGAACTATAGGTACCCACTGCAACACCTGTCTAGCTTTTCTGTCTTCAGTAGAGACAGGGTCTCCCTCTTGCTTAAGCTTGTCTCCAACTCCTGAGCTCAGGCAATCCACCAGCCTCCACCACCCAGAGTGCTAGGATTACAGGTGTGAATCACCAAGCCTAGCCTATGTCACCATTCCTGATAGAAACTGTACTAAATAGAAACTGTACTAAATGATTCAGTTCACTTTTCTCTCCGACATCACTGCTACTTCATTATCATAAAGAGTAAAGATTGCACGTACATGTTACAAGGTCACGGTTAGAGAGTGACCTTACTGCTGAGACCATCACTTACTAGACTCCAACTTGTTTAGGAACAGAATCAAGGACTAAGTATGGATGTTTGGGCTGAGGGATTTATTTTGGTTGTTTCCCATAAGGCTATCTCATCATTCTAATATGTTATCATACAAAGCCAAGGTCAAAGACTACTTCATTTACGTCTTCCATATTCCCAGGAGCACCTGGTAGGGTACTATGCACATAGGGGTTATTTTAGGGATGCTTATTTAAAAATAAGGGAGAGTTTGAAGCAAGTAGGGGAGGAAAATTTTCAAGCAGTTGCTTATCCCATAAGTCTGCAGGGAAAGCAATAAAATTTGTAAATAGTCTGAAATAAGGATTAACATATATAGTATTTTAAATATATTTATAGTATTTTAAATATCATACTACATATAAGCAAGTTACATTCTATGAAACAATCCAGTGTTAAATAGTCACAAATTGTAACACTCCTCTCAGATTCCTACCTAACATATGGTGATGGTAATTTTTATAATTTTATGTCGTTAGGAGATCGTCTCCAGGGGTCTCTCACAATCCCACACATCCTACTGAGTGTGTCATGGGCCAGTCTTCACCTGGACCGTTCCTCAGCCAGTGTTGACAGTGAGCCACCTCGAGTGAATGTTTCTCTCTACAGCAAAGAGCAGTCGTGCTTACTACAAAATGCCTATTAAATGGTGGGTCCTCCCAGCTCACTGTTCCTCAGCTGTGACCCCATCTCACTGTGTCCACAGCATTCATCTAAATTTATTAGGTTGTGCTCATTAAACCTGGGGACAAGGGGACCTGACTGGGCTGATGCTGCTTGCTCTGTCCTGAGTAAGGAAGACCTTTGTCTGGGACTCAGGCGTCTCCTACCTTCTTCTAGGATCCGAGGAAGAGCAACAGCCTACTGTGGTAGCTTGTAAGTAGGGTAATATCAAGTCCAGATCTCTCAATATCTATATTTCAAATGGGTGTCTCCAATTTTTTTTAGTTGGCTTTATAGTTGAGTAAAAGGAAAACAACTAGATTAGAAAGCCATGCCTCTAACAATACAGTTTGACATTTGATATTTTAAAAGATGATTTTAACATTTTATGAAAACCTTCTCACCCACATTGGGCTCCTCTATGTCCAATTATGAGAGTGCACAAAGACTTCTGTGCATGACAGTGTAGAAGCAGCCAGGCAACTCCAATGCCCGATCTGGAGCTTGGCCTATTTGGTCTACTCTCATCCTTTGCGAGGGCTCCCATGGCTCTGCTGAGGACAGCTGGTCTTATAGCCTAAGATCAACAGGCTATCAGCCTCCAACTCTAGCCCCGTTTCACCCCTTTTTTTTGCAGTAGTAGGTGACAAAGGCCATGGTAGATAAGGCGACATGTCCATGCATCTGTCTGCTGCCCAGCATCTTCTCTGCAATTTGTCGTGTCCAGTTCTCTGTAACACTGTACTTGTGTCTTGTTACAGTCTACTGTGCACTGGGCAAAGCCCAGCGCCTCCTTCCTCACATTATCTGTTGGAGGCAGGAGCCATGCTATTTGCAGAATAGGCTACATACCTGGCAATAGGGCACCTGCACCTCAGTAGCCGCTCCTTAGTACTTGATAAGTGATTGGATTAATTAATCATCATTTCTAGATCTTATCTGTGGCCCTATTTTCCAATATCATTCTATTGGGTTTAACAATTGAGACAGAAATGAGTAAGATTTTTAAACAGCTACCCCCAAGAACCTTGGAAGTACTCTGTGTGTCTATGGCATAAAAACTCAGCACATCTGAGACTGGAAACATTTTTACTCTTTGTTTAACTTGCTATTCCATCTGCTTTCTTTTGAGACAAAGAGCCAGACCAAGCCTTTTTTAAATTTTCTTCCCAATCAAACATGAAAAACCAACTCATAGTTGCTAAAGAAAGCCATAAAAGTTAAAAAAAAAACAAAAAAACAAACCCAAACCTATTTAAAGTTATGTTGATAACTTCATTATTATGCAGCTAGTTATGTGGAAGTTTAAATATTAAAATAGAAAACTTGCTCACGAGATAACTCAGATAGTTAAAGAAGCAGAAAAGAAGAGAGAGAAAGCAGAACGTTCACTGACAGAATTATGGGACTTTATGAAGCGTTCAAACATATGAGTTATAAGTATCCCAGAAGGGGAAGAAGAATGCCCCAAGGGAATGGAAGCCATAGTAGAGAATATTATAAATGAAAATTTCCCAAGTATCACCAAAGATTCTGACATACTCCTTTCAGAGCAATATTGGTCCCCTGGTCGCTTCAACTCAAATAGAGCTTCTCCAAGACACATTGTGCTGAACCTATCTAAAGTCAAGACAAAAGAAAAGATTTTGTAAGCTGCCAGGAGTAAGTGCCGACTGACCTATGGGGGCAAATCTACCAGGGTGCCCGCAGACTTCTCTAATGAAACTTTTCAAGACAGAAGACAATGGTCATCTATCTTTAATCTACTTAAACAGAACAATTTCCAGCCCAGAATTCTATATTTTACTAAGTGAAGCTTTAAAATTGACAGAGAACTCAAATCTTTTACTGATACGCAAACATTGAGGAAATTTGCCACAACAAGACCAGCTTTATAGGAAATATTTCAACCTGTTCTATACACTGACCATCACAATGGACCTTTAGCAAAGTAAACACCCAGAAATTAAAGGACAGAACCTCGCTTCCACAATGATGCAAAAGACAAAACTAAGGAATCTTAGTTTATCTTTCACAAAATAAGATGAATAGAACACTACCACACTTATCAATTATCTCAATAAATGTCAATGGCTTGAATTCCCCACTGAAGAGGCATAGATTGATTAATTGAATTAAAAAACTCAAGCCATCTATTTGCTGTCTGCAGGAAACACATCTTATGTCAAAAGACAAATTAAAACCAAATTCTTGAAAAAGACCTTGCTTAGTCTGAGCAATATGATATCCTATAATACCATGATAACAGGGGACTTTACCACCCCTCTCTCAGAGCTCGACAGATCCTCTAAACAGAAATTAAACAAAGATATCAGAGATTTAAATGAGACCCTAGAACAACTGTGCTTGATAGACGTATATAGAACACTCCATCCCAAAGATAAAGAATATACATTCTTCTCATAGTCCCATGGAACATTCTCCAAAATTGATCATATCCT
>CAUYPK010013976.1:0-16488 GCA_963574355.1 Loris lydekkerianus
GGATTTTGTGATATAGGCTAGTCTCACTGGAGTTAGATGATATCTCAAAGTAGTTTTGATTTGCATTTCTCTGATGATTAAAGATGATGAGCATTTTTTCATATGTCTGAAGGCCACACGCCTGTCTTTTTCAGAGAAGTTTCTCTTCATATCCCTTGCCCAGCCTGAGATGGGATCCCTTGTTCTTTTCTTGAGGGAGAGGCAAAATTATAAATAACTTGACTGAGGTATGACAAAAGTTCAAATTTTTGTCTTTCTGATTGCAAGACCTATATCAGACTGCTTTCTTCAATATTAGTAAGGCTTCCCATTTGCTATATTCTGTGCAATTCTTTTTTCTGCTCTGTCCCTGGTAACATCTCCCTTAGTTACTACAGTGAGACCAGAGTTATCCAGAAATACTTCTCAGGATAAAGGTGAGGATCATATCTCTTTAGCAAGAAAAAGATCTCTGACAATAGAGAAACAAACTGTGAATATAAAATCCCATTAGAAAAACTGCAAACAAGACTCATAGCAGTCACTTCTAACATAAGCTCCAACTTGCTATGACCAAGGCAGGAAAAAGGCCAATTTGTGGAGAAGAGTTTCAAGTTTTAGTGTAGGATGGCCATTCATGCTAAGTACTTTTCAGAATTCATGAAGACATGGTTAAAATGAGAAAGTACTGGTACTTGGTGGGAAGGCTCTCACTTTTATAGAAAACTCCATTCTCTAGAATACTGCATTACTCAGGGATGGATGCCAGCAATCAGAAGGTTTCTTGTATGCAAATGCTGATTCCATAGTTGTTGACTTCTCTTTGATTTTTGCACTTGGTGATGTCTTCATTACAGACTTAAGAATTTCTTTTCCTTTCTATAGTAGCCCAGACAATTTAGATAGAAAGCAGGGCAGCAGTTAATACCTCTGAGCACATACCCAAATGTGATATTAAAACAACAACAGTAAAAACAACTTTTGTGTTAACTTCAGTGATGATAGTTGTTAACACAAAAATGAAAAGACATTAGAGAAAGCATTGTCAGTCCTGTGACTGTGGCTAGAGCTTGAGTCACATGGAGACAATTTACAAAAGAGGATGTGATTTTTATGTTCCTGCTCCCTCAGCACCCTAAGATTAGGACATGGTTCCTTGGTCTTCAAGTCCATTCTCTAAGGTTTTCTTCAGGAAAGTTGGTAAGAAGATAGCTTTACCTGGATCCCTTTTTAAATCTCATTTTGTTCATTTTACTTGAATTGATAGTAGGATTAAACTGTGACTCATATTAAACTGAGACTTTGAGATTTAACTTTGGAATTTTCCTTGGCTTTATGTTGTATCCCATATAAATTACTGGTGGATGGGAAAAGTGGAAGACTATGAGCATGTCTACTTCTAGGCATTGTGCTGGGTGGAACGTGGTGGTAGGGGACCTAATAAACACAAGGCCCTTCCCTTATAGATTATGTGGTGTCAGAGTTGGGAAGTTCATCAATATCTTTTTGTAGATGAGTAGACTGTGGCATAGAGAGAGGTCTTGACTTGGCCAAGGGCACATGATAGTTCAAGTGTATGTCTCTCTGGCCATTCTCCAGTGTTCTTTCTTCTGTAATGGTCTATAGACTGGTACCTATTTGGCTATGAAAAAAAATGTAAAAAGTGTGGTATGCTTTTTGTTAGTTTTCTGATTGGGATTTTCCTGTATGGAATATCACCTTCCCTGAAATGATAGGATTAGGAGAGGCAAACAAGTATGAGAGAGAGAGACAGACAGAAAAAAAATAAGGAGAGAGGAAAAAGAGAGAGAGAGTGAGTGGGGTGTGTGTATATGTGTGTGTGTGTGCTTACTTGGGAAAATTACAAGAAGACTATATGTTACTTGTCTCCAAACAAACAAATAATCAAAAGCCTCCTCTGTGAAACTCTGTAATATGCAAACTCCTGAATTCTTTCTTGGCATTATTAGTTAAAGTGATGAAACTTAAAGAATGGGAATGTGTTACACGATTCATGGTCTGTCATAAATCTTAATAAAGACTTACCTTGAAATGATAACATTACAGTGTATACTCAAGTAACATGGCTTTTCTCTGCTTATAATAAATCCTACTTTACTTAGGTTGGCCATAAAATAAGAAAAAAATGCAAACTTTTCTTGAGTAGTGAATAGTACTTTTATAAATTATGTAGTGTAAACATCCTTTTCTCTTCACTTTCCCATTAGAACAGTAGCTTATTATCACTATATAACACAATCTCTCAAAATTTGTGATTTAAAACAACATGCATTGGTCTGCAGGTTGTCTGGAAAACTAGATCTAGGCTAAGCTGGGGTGCTTTCAGCTGGTTGGTTCTTGTGTGTGAGATCAGCTTAGAATTGGCTGGTCTGGGGTGCCCTCTGCTGGGGTTGAAATAATTGGGGCCTCTTTCCACGTAGTGTCTCATATTTCAGAAGGCAAATCTAAGCTTATTTTCATGATAGTGGCACTGTAACTTCCAAATGAGACTGGAAATTACAAAGCTTCTAGCTCAGAACTGGCTGGGTGTTGCTTCTACCTCAATCCATTGGCTAACATAAGTCACATATCCAAGCCCAGATTGGGCAGTTGTGGAGAAAGACTCTGCCTCTTGATGGGAGGGGAAGCAAGGTCACCTTGCAGTGGGCTCGCATCAGGGGAG
Organism: Loris lydekkerianus; assembly: GCA_963574355.1. NCBI lineage: Eukaryota > Metazoa > Chordata > Mammalia > Primates > Lorisidae > Loris > Loris lydekkerianus. Next base: position 2,663 of record CAUYPK010013976.1, read on the forward strand.
GGATGGAGAATTATAGCCACTGTGGCAAACTTCCTCCCACTGATTCCCCATATTAAGTCAATCAGTAATTCTTATTTATTCTATCATTACATTTTTAAAAAATTCATCTACTTTTCACTGACACTAACCCAGGCCACCATTTTATCTGACCTGTTTGATCACAGTAACTTCCTCTGTGTTCCCTACTTCTTCTCTAAGCTATCTCTAGTTCATTCTTCACATAGAATGCATATGATATTTTTAAAATATAAGTCGATTTGTGTCTCTTGCTCTTATCATAAATCTATACTCTTTTTCATGATCTAAAAGGTGCCAGGGTCATCTGACTTTTACCTGGCTCTAGCTTACCAGCATCCTTTGAAGTCCTGGAACACAGCAAGCCCCATTCTGTTTCAAAGACTTTGTAATTGCTGGGAACTTTCTTTGATGTGTTATTTCTGTGACTTTTTCTATGATTCATTTCATCTCATACAACCATATCTTCTAGACAGTCCTTTCTTAGACACCTATGTCAAGTAGAACTCCCCAAGTTTCTCTCCATTATGTTACTATTTTGCTTAGAATACTTCCTTTATAATATTATTCTGCTTGTTAATTTGCATGCTTATTGCTTTTTTCTTAAGGAATATCTGATTATGCACACCATTGCACATAGTAGTCACTTAACAAATGTTTATTTATGTCTTACATAAATGTAACATAAATAACAAATGTTTATTATGTCTACATAAAATTTTTTGCTGAAAACAACACAGGAAACCTTTTAAAATATGCAGGAGAGAGAGGGGAGGCAGGAGGATATGGGAAAAGGGAGAGTATTTGGGGAGACCTCTCCTAAGGTGCATAATGCAATGGTATATTTCAAAACTATTAAGACATAAGTATAATTTTGATGTATATGTTACTTAGTTCAATGTAAGCATTCCACATTGTATATCAAAGCAGTGCACTGAACCCCATAAATGTGACAAAGTTATGATTTAATAAAATGTAATGAAAAGTAAAATAAAATATGCAGTGTTTTTGTTCAGATTTACATGGCTATATACTTAGTTATATGCCTTAAATATTGGTCATTAGAAGTGATCTTTTTATGGAAATAGAATTGGAATGATCCAAGAAATTAGAGGTGGATGCGTACCTTTCTTATATGATCCAATGCAAACGTTTTCAGAAAGGGTTCTTTGCCAGATAAAAGCCTCAGTGTTCGGAGTCTCATTTTCCAAATCGAGGAGAGAGCTCTCTAAAATTGAATTTTCTTCATGCTTCAGAGAGAAATGAACTCTCTCCATCATGAAAAATGGGTATCAGGTTCTTTTGATTTGGTTTTATCAGCTGCTAATCGGAAGAGATGAGGAGAGAGAAACAAGCTAATGAAGAAACCAGCCGTTTCATAGCAGTTGTATTGTGGGAAGCTTTGTGACTGTTAATTAGATGACAGCCTTGGGAAATACATTGGGAGAGGAATAAATGCAGGAGGAAGCTGAATATTGCAGAACGTCTCCCTAGATGGATAACATCTAAGTGTGTTTATGCTAAAATGTTTTGAGTTGTAGGAACTTCATTTTGAACAAGAGAGATATCTAAGGTTCTGAAGATGCTAAAGGACCCTTTAACTTATAGGCTCTCTTTGTACTTATACATTAACAACCATTCATATCCTCTCTTAGCATGGATAGTTGAGAAACACATTGCAATGTACATTTGTAATTTTGAGGGGCTTCCAAATATCTGCGATTGCTTTTCTAGCTGGAAGAAGCACTTGCTTTGGGAACCTATAGAAGTAAAAAAAAAAAAAAAAAAAAAAAAAACCACATCCAATGTACTCAGCACTACTGTGAAACCAATTTATAATAACTCACACTTGCATATGAAAAATGAAACACAACTTTAGTCTATGATGAAGGAGGGAAGGAGAGGGCAAGGGATGGGGAGGGTGTGGGAGGGATAGTAGGGGGACCACAACTATGGAGCACATTGCAAGTACAAGTTGGTTCTATCATGTGTAGAACACAAATGTCCTAATGCTATAATTGGGTAAATAAGATGAAAGCTATGCTGATTAGTATGATGTAAGCACTCCAATCTGTACAAATAATCAACACACTGAAATGGGCATAAATGTATTTATGATCTATGTACAAAAGACTTAATAAAAAATAATAAATTAAATTAAAGTTAATTTAATTTAAAAAACCACACTCCCAATTTCCCAGACTCCTTTGCAGCTGAGGTGCAGGCAGAGTTGCAGGTTTGCTAACATGCAGGTTAAGGTGGAATTCTAATTATAGTCCATCTGCTACTTAGCTTCTATTAATTCTTCCTAGATCTTCAGGCTTCCTAGCAATGCTGTGAGCTATCTGTTATCCTTTCCCTAAATTTCTTTGTTCTCCTCAAAAGCAAGGTCACCTTTGGTTGCTTATACATAAGAGCTGTGACTAACTCATCCCAACAGAAAATGCCAACCATTTCTTGAGTGCCACATAATGAGCACATCTAGTTCATCAAATACATAGTGCCTTACACATAGCATGATTATGTTCCCCAGTACCACCCAAATATTGAGAATTTTGTTTATGAGGATTTAAACATGCTGTTGCATTGGCTTTCTAATTCTTCTTTTACTCATTTAAAAAATCATTAGCATAATTTTAAAATTAGAGCCTCCTTAGTGAATGTTATGCTTCACTATCCGTTTTAAAAAATGTCACTTTTTAAAACAGAGTTTCATTAAATAGAATTAGTCTATTTCACAATATTTCTGTTGAGTCAGATCATCCTCATCGTAGGTTTTAGGAGGTGACAGGGAGGCAAACACTTGCTGCCAAGTGAGAGTAGTGATTTCCCTTCTGGTAGAAAGGTTGGGCAGTAATTGACAAAGGTTGATGTGTTCAATAGTTGAAGATCTATGTGGCTAACAACTATTTTCTTCAGAAAAAAATATTTCATTTCTAAATGCACTTTCTATAAAAAAAAAAAAAAGGAACCATAACTGAATGATGCTTAGATAATTTCTCTTTATGAAATGCAGCTCTCAAGAGCTTATCGTGTAGGGCAGGAATGCTCAAAATCTGTCCCAAGAACCTGTGCTATCTGCAAACTGGTGTTACTGGTCAGCAAGGAGATATGGGACTTGGGCCATGATGTTGATCACACCGCTGTGTAGTTCAGCTCATATTTCTCTCACATAACATTTTCTTGATGAAGGAAGCAATGACTTGTTTTACATCTGAATGCAGATTCCATATCTAGTCACTAATCATAGCAAACCATTTCACAAACTACTTAAAGTAGCCAATAATGCAGTGTCTAGGAAATGCTATTAAAGACAGGAAATAACTGCTAATTACATCAATCTGTGGAATACCAAAATATGATCCCACGTTCACATTTGCTTCAAAACATTTAAATCAGTACATAATTTAGGACTCTCATTTATTATCTTATGCTTTCCATAAATGTACCCTGGAGAGATGCTATGCACTAAACACTTTTCTGAACTTTGTTGAATATAAAATAAATCATCAGGATTTTTCGATCTTGTAAGTGGGAAAAGTCATAAAAGCAATTGTGCAACATTCAGATATCAAGTATGATATTTTAATAAGAATGAAAGCTTGGTAGAAAGCTCGGGCTATTTAGGATTTCAAATGAATATTAGATAAATTGAAGGTTTTATTTTTATCTCTTGGGTGTGAGAGAGTTGGTAACTCTTTATGAACTTTTAAAAAATGAACTACCCTGACTAAGTGATAATTAACGAGCATCTGTAGATAGAAATGATAAAGATAATGTTGATGATAAAAGTAAAACAAGACACTGGCTTTTCTTGTGTACAGATATGGGGTTATTTTCTAATTTTTTCCCCCATCATTCATTGATCTAAAAACTAAAAGACATGTTTTTGATCACAATACATTTAAGCTATAGACTAACCCATAATAATATAGACCAGAAGAGGGGTTAAACTGGGAGGATACTGGCAGAGGAGGACAGGAGAGAAACTTCTGAGATCTGGAAATGTTCTAAACCCATGCTGGCCAACATGGCAGCCACTGGCCATTATGGCTATTTGAACTGAAATTAATTAAAATAAATAAGTTCCTCAGTCACATTAGACACATTTGAAGTGCTCTTAACACTGTGGCAAACAGCTAATGGATTGGACAGCACATAATTATGTTTTATTATGGAACATTTTCATCATTGCTGAAAATAATATTGGACAACATTGCTTTAGATGAGATCTTGTTGTCATTAGGGTTTACAAACGCCAGTGCTCATTGAGCTGTACTTTAAGATGTGTGCACTTTACTGTGATAAGTTATATGTCAACTTTAAGAGCATATAAAGAAAAAAGTTAGAGATTTGGCACTGTTTGCTTTTCTGGTTCAGTTCAAGGGTTGTCTATGCCATTCCTAGACACTGGGAAGCCAGGACAGAGACTTAGGGGATACAGCAAAGATGCATTCCCAAGACCTGCACCACTCTGGTGGAGTGGCCCTTCATGAAAGGAGCACTCCTCAGGTGACAAAGGTGTGGGGGGAAGAGCAGTGCTGTGTCTGTTTGAAGTACAAGGTTAGACAATTAAGTTCATGAGCTGATCCTAGGAAAAGTGATACATACCTCATAGCTGGCTGAATATCACTACGGTCACCTTTGAAGTACTTCCCTTGGGAAGCTATACACCGATGCCAGTGTCTAACTTAACTTTCAAAGCAATTTTGGAACTCTTTTCCTGGAATGGCTGTCAGAGCTGTCATCATACAAGGTCTGATAATTAAGTTCATGAACTCATCCTAGAAAAAGTGCTACATACCTCATTGCTGAATATCACTACAGTCACCTTTTAAGTATTCCCCTTGGCCATCTGGTGACAAGTGATATTTAGCAATGAGGTATATAGCACTTTTTCTAGGATGAGTTTGCAAATTTAATTGTCAGATCTTATATGTCATTCAAGAAGGGAGTGTCTGGAAAGTTCCCCCCATGTGGTCCGTGAAGCAACATGTCTCACCAGAATTTTCTACCTCAGACATACAAAGCAAGAGCCTGCATTTCTACAAGAGATCTCTGCACACAGTATAGTTAAAGAGCCACTGGAATAGAAGTCTAAAATCAGTGAATGAAAATATTATAGAGTACTTGGACTACTGCATAACTGCACTAATAAATTAAGCTGATCATTTTGTAACCCATAGCCAAGATGAGTTATATATATTAAATTGACCATTTATTATTGGCTTAATTTAACTGTAAAGGATTGTTTCTTTCTTGTGCTATTTCTTATCTCACAAAGAAACTGAGTCACCAATATCACAGTCCATCTTCTCAGAACAAGCATGTGATATATCAAATGTGCTTCATATATTAAAAGTGAAAATTGATTTTTGATGTAGTGCCATTCAGAGGAAAGAAAGACATACAAAAAGATAAATGCATCATTTATTTAAGCCTTTGACTGAATGATAAGAGTTTAGTAAGAGATAACCTGATACTGATAGCTTTCAATTAATCACTGAAATTGAAAGAATGAAGAAGTCCAAATGTCAGACAATTAATATTACTTAGAGTTAGCTTTGTTATATGAGTCCTTCTTATTTTTGACTTGGATAACTTCATTTAATATCATAGACTGAGTACAGACTCCCAAAATGTGACTAGAAAAGAGCAAAGTGCTTATCTGTGGTCCACTCTTTACCCCTTTTCATCTGTTAAAACTTTTACAGCAGTTCCCACCATAGGCAAACATAGCTGAATTGATCTGATTTTGCTCAAGCTACAGAGCAAAAATCAAAATCACAGTAGCACGGAAAACAAAACTGATAGTGACATGGAAGCAAAACAAAACCCAGCACTGAGTGTCATGAGTGTGTAACCATTACCCCAAAGGCAACATTAAACCCAGCACTGAGTGTCGTGAGTGTGTAACCATTACCCTAAAGGCAACATTAAACCCAGCACTGAGTGTCCTGTGTAACCATTACCGCAAAGGCAACATTAAACGGGCTGAAGTCACAGTGCGGATGATGGTGAGCTGGTTTAGAACAACATTCAAGAAGGTGGTTCATCATACGCATCTTATGGAAAGAAGTTCTGCTGTGTTATTCCCTTTCTTCAGGAAGATAGTCACAATGACCCGCCAACCTTCTATGCAATCCATAATTCACCTGTCTGTTCATTTAGTCAGCAAAGTTTGATGTTTTTCCGAAGCTCTTTATTTGTTAATACTTTAACATATTCATCCATTCATTAAACTTACTTTTAAATGTCATGAGTAGCTGTATACTGGTGATACCAGTATAATCAAAAAAGTCCTTAATACTTTAATGGTCTAGTTCTCACATGGAGCATAGTTTTGCCAATTGAGTGAGATATCAGGCATAAATTATTTATTCTGGAAGAAGGAATGTTGCTTTCTTGAGTTCTTGTTTCTATTTAATGAAGAAACAAATCTTCAGGCTTTAGCATCTTCAAGTTTTGTATTATTTTATCAATTACTACAAACTTGATGGCTAAAATAGTTGAAATCTATTCTCCCAGTCAGAGGCCAGAATTCTGAAAGCAGTATCAGTGGGCTGAAAGTTAGGTGTCAGCAGGGGCCCACTCTCTCCAGAGGATCTGAGGAAGGATCTGTCCTTGCCTCTTCTGGCTTCTGGCAGCTGCTGGCATTCCTTGGCTTGTGACCACATCACTACAGTCTTCAAGGCCAGCACCTACAAATCTCTCTTTTCACATCACTTTCTCCTCTGTATATCATCTCACTCTGTCTCTCTCTTATAAAAATACATGTGATGGCATTTAGGGGACCAGGATAATCTCCCCATCTTAAGATCCTTTACTTACTCACACCTACAAAGGTAATGGTCATATAAGGCAATACTTGTCATAAAAGGTAATACTTATGGGTTCCTGGTGTTAGAACATGGATATCTTTTGAGGTACCATTTTTTAGCCTACTGTAGATTTCAAGGAATTAGAGCATTTCCCCCTTTACATATTCTTTAAGAATAGATATTATGCCTAGCACATTGTTGTTCCACAAAGTATCACTAATAACTGGTGAAGAATATGAGCAAAATATAAGCACAGTATCAGCATACCATCATCTGTTTCTGAAGGGACTTTGAAACTTTGGTGCAGCTCCCTAAAACTCCCCTTTTCTGCACTAGAATGCATTTTGGTTTAGGAGCAACTGACAAGCACTACCTAAATGTGTGATACAAGTTGGTTCAGAAGAAACCATTTGGATTTAAGGCTTCTCACTTGTTTATCCTTCATTACTCACATGGGTTGGGACCCTCCATGACTAAAGTCTGTTCTCCAGGAGACTGTGTTCTATAAATCCATAAATTTCAGGTTAATTGCATGAAGCAATCAAGGAAGATCAGGAACAATCCACTAAAACCTGAGATTGGAAGTTTCTGGGTTATTTTCCTACTAGTAAAACCCATCACAGTGTTTTCAAAGAGGTCTGTTTTTGTGTAGGTCAACACTTCCTTGGGGAGATCCCAAGAAGGGACAGAGCAAATGACAAACCCACTGTTAATTCTCTTCTTCCCATGTATGAATCTTGTTTTTTATAGATCTGGAGAATGATCATTTATGACTCCATGTAGATACTTGGTGGTGACATTTGTAGATCAAGTTTATAAATAGATCCAGAAAATCAAATTATTGTCTTAGGTGTTCCCTGAAGATAAAGAGAGGGGGAGAGAATGAGAGAGAGGGAGAAAGAAAGAGAGAGAGAGGAGAATAGAGTAGACAGCAAAAATGAAAGGGGACTATGTAACAGCAAAGACTGTGAATATAGTATCTGCAGCTTGGACAGAATTTGGTATATTTGCTTCTACTGAAGATGCCTCAGGGACTTCAGCTGAGAGAATGATCATCAGTGTGTGTAATTTATTTATGGGATATTTAGATGCTTTTATTGTGCAAGATAAAAACAATTAAAACCTATTTCCATCTGATGAATGAAATAGTGACTTGGGTAAAATAATGGGGCTCCTATTTTTATTTATAAGCAGATCTACTTGAGTTTCACAGTTGACCTTTTTTTATGGAGACAGTAATAAAAGTAAGTCTATCCTCTTTCACTTTTTATTTGGCTTTTGCAAGGGAGAAACAGTGCATATTTGGCACCTGATATTTACATTGCCATCTGTCTGTTGGTTTTCTTACTGTGAACAGATTCAAAGTAGCATGTAGGGGGTGGGGGAGGGAATTAGTCCTGATTAGAATCTTCTCTAAGAAGGTCAACTCTGTGTGGCATCTGAATGCCCTTGGGTGGTAAGGGTTGGATGTCACATTGCTTTACTCAGCTCTCCTTGCTCTGTGCCTTAAGAAGACCTTTTTGTCTTAGGACCACTACTAGCCTCCAAACTACCTTATATCTTCCCAAGGGAGGATTTAAAGTCAGGACACAAAGGCCAGGATCTCTGAGTAGCTAATTCTAATGGTAGCCTGGTATTTTTTCAAAGTATTGCTTTTAGGAAAGGAAAGAGGGAGGAATTTTTTTCTCTGCTAGGTCACTGGGATCCTATTTAGTGTCACTTGAAGACTTAGGGAGATCAGTGATTCCACAGAAGACCACAAGCGATTTCCCCCCCAGGTTGTAACTAGTTGCCTCATCCCTCTCCTAACAAAGACCTTTGCCCTTAGTAGCTATCCTCATGTTAGAGCCTAACATTTTGTAAAGCACCTTAGCGTTTTGAAAACAATTTGATGGATGTTGTCGCATTTTCCCCTCCAAGTAAACCTGGGAAGTGGTCTGGGAAGGTAGGGATCTTAAATTTATAGATAAGAAAATTGAGGCTAAGATGGGTCAAACAACCTGCCCAAAGTCATATCATTCTTAACCAGCAGAGGTGGAGACCAGAGCTCATGCCTTTAAGAACTTAATTTGAAATCTTATTGCCAACGCCGATAGCCATACTCAAATTTCTACAGGGACTCTGTGGATAAAGTAATTGAGTGAAAAATAGTGGTGGGTTCAAGGGTGATCTAAAAGAGTGTGAACCATAAGGTGTTTGATCACCTCTTTTTCTGCTGCTTTCCCTCCTTCCTTTGTTCTTCTGTCCATTTCTTCTTCTATTTTCTGCCAGCAAGACTGAAACCTTACTGGGTTTTATGGGATCCACACATTTGTCACTCCCATCTTTCAACTTTCCATACAATTTGAAAGGTAAAGTGTATACTATGATTATTGAGCTAAGTACCAGGTTAATATAAATAAGGTTAACCAGACACAATTGGTGCAGTGGAGTTTGGCATAGTCTATGATAGATATATCCAAGATGAACAGAGAAAAGGTTTTGATGATTTGGTCCAAGAACTTGTGTTGGTTCAACTTCAGAAGGCAGAGCTATGTGGGACCTGAGGGACCACCCAGATAAATCATCTTATTTTCCAGCTTTTCAAAGAATACAGATGCTGTATCTGTTATCTCTTATCCTGCCACAATAATGCTGCATAACAAACAACCACAAAACCCCAGTGGCTGTTGCAGTAAATGTTTATTGCTTGTGGATCTTGATCAAGCCATAGACCTTGATTATCAGCTCTTATAATCTTGGCTTGGTTAGGTTCACCACATGGCTGTAGTTGGCTGGATGTTGGCTGATCTAGGCTGACCTCAGCTGGGAAGGCTGAGGCAACTCTGATCTGTTCCACCTGCCTCTCATCTTCCAGCAGGCTAGCCCAGGCATGTTCTCAAGGTGAAGGCAGTAGTGCAAGGGCAAAACAGAAAACAAGACTTAGTCCTAGAGTGGAAAGCTGCTACTCAGCCTGTTGGCTGGAACAAGTCAGACGGAGTAGAGAAATACACCTCATCTTTTAGGGAGCAACTCCAAAGTCACCTGCCAAAAGGAATAGTTAAAAGGAGGATTGTCCAGGTGTTACTGACTCCATCCCAGTTACCTAACAGGTTAGGTATAGAAAAAAGATAGAGCCAGGCCTCTTGCTTCACCCCACACAAATGCCTTTTGCATCATTTCTAGAGAATCCCAATTTGTCTTAGACATGCCCCACCCCCCAAAATAAGTCCCTGCTATTTAAAGCCTCCAGATTGCTGCCAGGCTTCCTTCTAATCCCTCAGTTGTGCTGGGGCCTTGTTCTCTGCCAACAGTCACCTAATCCCTGCCAAGGTATTAACGCTTAATTAAGGTGTTTGCTGATAAGGTCTGGTAGTGGCTCCAACATTTTTACCACCAAAGAACACTTTTAATTCTTTTTTCCTATAGACTCTATGTTTGGAAATTGTTTTGTACTAGGGTCCTTAATAGTTATTTCTCTATTTAAAAATATAAAACACAAAGAACTGCTAGATAGAGCTTCTGGTAGGTATGAGATACTGAAGTGAGCAATGGCTAGAAAAAAGTGAAGACCATCACTGTTTCAATGATGACCTGCATTTTCTTTTCTTTATTTTTAAATTTATTATTTATTTATTTACTTTTTATTTCAGATTAATATAAGGGTACAAATGTTTAGATTACATTGTTTTCAATTTTAAGGTAAAGTTCAAGTTGTAGTTGAGCCCTTCACCCAGGGGGCGTGCTGAACACCCTCACATGGTGCACATTTGGTGAGATCCCTCCAGGCGCCCTGCCTCCACCCTTTCCCCTCTCTCTACATTTTCATGGGTAAATGTCCAACTTTGGTTCGGCCTAGGGATCTCCTCTTTTATGTCCACTGATCACAGACTGAAAGACATGATGTAAGATGCTTCTGTCTTTAGCATTTCCTCATAACTAGACTCTTCTAAAGACAAAGAACCCTCCCTTCTATCCATCAATCAGTCTCTTGTTCTCACAAATTGTGCTTGGAAAATTATTGGTTATTTTAAAAAGATTGATTGTTTGATCTCACTTGGAAAGGTCATTAAATCTGACCCTGACAACAATGTGGGACAGAGGTAGGACATACAGGTTCATGTGGAAAACTGATATCCTTCAGCTCTCAGAAAAGACTATCTAAAAATCAAGAGAAAGTGTAGTATAAGTTAAAAATAGCACCCTCTCAGAAAAGTAGTTTAGTTTCCTGTTTCTGGATTTAAATTAAATTCAACTTCCATAAAATGTGCTAAGGATGATATTGGAAGTGATAGTAATTGTAGTTTAGTAATGTATTTCACAAGTATGAATTGTGTCCCAAATGTATGCAAATTTCCTTTTATTTCTGTGTCACAGGAGAGATTAATTATGAAGATCACTTTATCCACTTGGACTATTTGTTCAAAAGAAGTTGATGAGGACTTAGAAAATGGCTTCAAGTTGTGGTTTGTAAGAAAGGCAAAGAAAGAAGCTGTGATGTGGTGTGGAATCATGATATTTAAGAGAATTTGCATATACTAAGGAGTTTTTAAAATAATTTTTAAACCTGGAGCATTTATGAAAAGAAGAGTAATCCCTATATGCTTTTAAAATTTATCATTTACTTATTAAATATAGTAGAATTGTTAACAGAGTGTTATCCGAAAGAACTCTCTGCATTGATGAAAATGTTCTATATCTGCACTGACAATACAATAGCCAGTAGCCGCAGGTGGTTATGAAACAGCTGAAATGTGGCAAGTGCACCAGGGAAATAAATATTTAATTTTAAACAAAAAACACCTTTATTGCATTATAAGTGATACTTTAAAAAAAAAGCCCATATTTATTTATTTATTTATTTTATTAAATCATAGCTCTGTACATTAATGTGATCATGGGGCACCATACACTAGTTTCATAGACCATTTTTAAAATGTATAATTTGAAACATGTTGACAAACATATGGTGTACACACACATACACAAAAAGGCCATAAAACCATCAATTTAATCAACATAGTGAACATTTCCATCACCCTTGTAAGTTTTCCTTTGGCCTTTTCTACCCTCTCTCTCACACCTGTCCCTGCCTACCCCACCGATGTCCCCAGGTAACCAGTAGTTTATTTCTGACATCTTATATTAGGTTGCATTTCCTGGACAGATGAACTTGGACAGTATGCTCTTTTTCTGGCTGGCATCTTTAATGCAGCATAATTTATTCTGAGGTTCATCTTTGTTGCAGCATGTGTCAATATTTCACTCCATTTTATACTTAAACAGTATTCTATAGTATGGATTATGGATATAGCACAGACTGTTATTTTATTCACCTGTTGATGAACAGTTGGGTTGGTCCCACTTTTTGCCTATTGTAAATAAAGCTGCCATGAACATGTGTGACAAGCCTTTGTATGAACATATGCTTTTATTTCTCTCGAGTAAATAGCTAGGCACGAAATGGCTGGATCATACAGCATACATATGTTCAATATTTAAAAAAACTGACAAGCTGTTTTTCAAAGTCATTATACTGTTTTACATTCTCACCAAGAATGTGTAAGAGTTCTAATTCTTCCACATCCTTACTGACACTTGGTATGGTTCATCTTTTTAAGTATAGCAGTTCTAGTTAAGAGTGTAGTGGTACTCCAGTTAAGAGTGTAGTGGTACTCCATTATGTTTTCATTCTGCATTTTCCTTACTACTATATTGAACATATCTTCCTGTGTATACTTATTATCTGTATATGTTCATATAGTGTCTGTTGATGAATCTTTTCCAAACCTTTTGCCCATTTTTTAGTTGGATTGCCTTTTTTAATTGTCACTGATAATTATTGAAATTAATACTGACTTTCAGTCTACTTTTTCTCAGATCTAATGTATTGATAATCTCCAGCAGTTAACTGTAGATTTGTCTATTTTTCCTTGGAGTTTCATCAGCTTTTGCTTTATGTATCTTGAACCTCTTTTTTTAGGTAGGGAAACACATAAGATTATTAGGACTTCTTGGTGAATTTTCCCCTTTTTGCAATGAAATGACCAGTTTTATTCTTGGTAATACTGTTTGCTCTGAAATCTAGTTTTCTTGATTAATAAGTACTACAAATTTCTTTTGGTTACATTTACCATATATTTTTCTGTTGTATACATTCAATTTATTTGTGTCTTTCTCTATATGATGTTTTTCTTAAAGGAAGTATGTAGTTGAAATTTTCTTTCTTATCCAATCTAATCTTTCTACTTTTTAGTGCGGTGTTTAGACCATTTACATGTAATGTGATTATTGATATGGTTAGATTGTCTCTATTGCTTTACTAATTGTTTTTTATTTGTACCATCAGGGTTTTTTTCTTTTTAATTTTGTCTCAAAATGTCTTTATTTCACCTTCAGTTTTGTAATATATTTTGGTTGGACATGTAATTCTAGATTGATATTTTTTTCTTTTAGTATTTTAACCTTTGCTCTGCTGTTTTGTTTACATTGATTCTGGTAAGAAATCTGATGTCAGGAATAGAAATTATTCCATGCATCCTCTCGGACCACCATAGAATAAAAGTTGAACTCAGTAACAACAGGAATCTGCATATTCATACAAAAACATGGAAGGGAAATAACCTTATGCTGAATGATAGCTGGTTCAGAGATGAGATTAAGAAGGAAATTGCCAAATTTTGGAACAAAATGACAACGAAGACATGAATGATCAGAACCTCTGGGATACCGCAAAGGCAGTCCTAAGAGGGAAATTTATAGCACTGAAAGCCTTCTTCAAGAGAACGGAAAGAGAGGAAGTGAATGACTTAATGGGATATCACCAGCAACTAGAAAAGGAAGAACTTCCAACCCCAAACCCAAGTGAAGAAAAGAAATAACCAAAATTAGAGCAGAATTAAATGAAATTGAAAACAAAAGAATTATACAACAGATCAATAAATCAAAAAGTTGGTTTTTTGAAAAGGTCAATAAAATAGATAAACCTTTGGCTAACCTAACCAAGAAAAA